>MU277751.1:0-56741 GCA_022385805.1 Pilatotrama ljubarskyi | reverse complement strand
CTTGATCCAGTGAGTGCCTCTACAATTGGTTATAGTGTTATATAGTGGTCCCTCTCTGCAATTATTCTATGCCTATATCTTGTGTAATGTCTCAGTGCAAGGGCACCAAAATTACCAATTAATGACGGAAGCCCTGGCTCGAGATGGATAAATTGCCCAATATCTTTGAAGCACACCAGGCTATTTTTCAGGCATACATGTATACATACAGGTCGGCCCAGGAGACTGCATGACCACTTTATTGAATTGTTCATACTAGCTTCATTGATGTATAAATTCATCTCAGAGGCGAATCATCCAACTTCACCAAGATTGTCGCACAGACAATGATTGTAGCTGCTGAGAAAATATAATTTGATAGTCAAGAAGCTAAGCTACTATGCAGTCCATGTGATGGATCCACAAGGCTCAGTAGTGTGCTGAAACCCTCAAAGAAATCACAAGTCAAGTCGTCCCTCAAGAGGGTTCATGGCACTGATTTGCCCATATCTCTTGAAAAGTGCCCTGATACCTCTTAGAAATTGTATTGCTGTAGATATTGCACACACAGTATACTATGCACATACATATCTTGTTGAGACACCAAAGGGATTGTATTACATGCACCACCACCCGGGGGTGGGGCATGACTTCTGGCCGTCACTGTATAACACGTACGTCTAGTCACGGCAGATCGCTTCTTACGCATACAACGTCTAAATATAATGGGGCGGCGTAGCATGGCTTTGGCCAGGATCGTGAACCTCCACAATAAGTGGGTCCGGTATAGCCCGAAGGGCGCGATGAGCGATGAGTGCCAGGACCTGAATGCCTTGCATTCTCTCGTCGTGGATGGCGGTTCAGTGAAGATCCCGGAACGCCTGGCGCAACCTCCGGTAGACCCTGACACACCATTCATCCTCGACATGTTACAGGAGTCTGCGAAGGCATTCTATGACGAGTTCATACAGACTCCACAGATCACTGCACAAGAAATGGCTCCCGGTGATGCTGAAGATACCTTGATCGGGCTTCTGACGTCGGAAAAGCTCGCTGTCTCAGAGTACGAGTTGGCCATGATGACGGCCAGATTCGCGGAGAGCCATCACATCGACTTTCACAAGCATCTCAACCACGTCGACTTCAGCGCGCTTACAACAGCCGAGAAGCATGCTCTGAGCTTCCGGCTTGGACTCACACCGGACAAGGACCCCTACGTCTGGAACAGGTCAGTATGCGTTCATGATGCGCACTGGAGGGTGCTCATGCAGGCTTCATACAGTCTCATGCGTTCGGAGATTTTGCATCACCGCGACCTTGAAGATCGTAAACTCGGCGGCCCTCTCCGCCTCCAAAAGCTCTACAGCTCCTCCACTCAAGGCAGAGCGGCATTTTTCGAATACCTGCGGGATGCTGTGGCCAACTATACCCGACGTCTTCTGATTCTCAAGGTTGTCACTGCGATGCCTCCATGTTCCATCAGGTGCTCACGAGACGCCCCAATAGACCGACGATCGTTTCTCGGTTGGCATGTTCCTTCGTGGCGAGATCGCTTGGGATGACGACGTGCTTACATTCACTTGTTTCATGTCCGTCCGGAACCTCGCTAACCCATATCCCAGGCCGAAGTCAACCAGAACGTCGTCGTGTGCTCATTCATGCCAAAGGCATCGGGACTGACGTCGACTTACTGGCAAGGCCACAGCGGCTACAGGTTGTATTGCGGTGAGAATGTGATGCAGCTCTTCGATAAGCAGAGAGCGAATAGCTTCATATTCGTCACTCGCCCGCCTCCCAAGTCCGGGCACGACATCGTGACAAGCATCGCCTTGAACAAGATATCCCAAAGGGTGCAGCAGGTATGGTATAGTACTCGCACATTATGGGAGCTTGATCTCAAGAACACCTCGTCTAGCAATGTGGGCGAGTGCTGCGAGAGCCGGTTCTCGACATCGAGATTCATGTGGTCTCTTGCCGCGACCGCATAGCTCATCAAGCCTTCGACCTTCGCTTTGAATAGTAAGCCTGCCATCGGCGGGCGTGTCCTGTTTGACTGACTCCTTTCTTCAGCATGCCAACTGAAGAGACACTACGAAGGTTCGATTACGCAAAGGAGCCCTTCAGGTACAACACCATCGCCGACTGCAATTGGGATGAAGACCCCCTTGGTGCGCAGCTGTTCTACCCGGACGCCCTCACAGACGGCGTACAGCGGATTTTGAACAGTTTGGACGACCGTCAGCTGCATCATTACTTCGACATTGCGATCCGCTATCGCGTCGAGGGCCATGTATTCATGATATTCGGCATCCTCTTGGACAGAGATAGCACAGTCATCGAAGACTTCAGCAGCTGCATCAGCAAGTATCCCTCCTTGGTCTACTGTATACTGAAGAAGTACATTCCCGCCGGTCCAGCGCCCCTTCCGGAGAATTTTGCTCCTCTGGTGCCTGTGATACTGCACAGCCTCATCTGTTCTGCGAACTCCATGGGAATTGCAACACTCGCAGCCTTGGAACGTCTCGCGCACGACATTGATTCCTTGGATCTTGGTCGGTTTCTCGACATCCTCTGGTCTGCTTCACTCTGCATCCGATCGCCTACGCTAGTCCAGGAGGTCCTCCTCGTGCTGCAGGACTGCCGAAGCGGCTCTCGGAATAGCAACGCGGTATCCGAATACGCACATAAACATGCGCTCGCAATAGTCTTCGACAGGGCAGAAGAAGCCGCGGAATCATGTCCGTGCGATGAGACTGGTCGTCCTAAGCGCCAATCCACGCTGCCAACAAGGGCGAAACTCGTTCCCCCCAAGACGGAGGCGGCTTCTACGCGCGCCGCCCCCGCAGAGACAGAGGGGGTGGTAGCGGAAGACAGTGATTTCGACAGCAGCCCCGGCAAAGTGGTTATTGTGGCCCACACCCGCGTCGACTCCCCGAGTCCCATCCGCATCCACAACCATGTACGACTGCAAGTCGCTTCCGTGGCCGAAAACTCTGATCTACCCCCTCCGATTGTGGACGCCGTCGTCATCAGGGCCGCTCGGGGTGAACTATACCTTGAGGTCAAGCAGCCACTTCCTCCGGAGTGGCAGGGCGTCCAATGGAACATCTTCGATGCAGGGGGCATCGCGACTTCTGCAGCAATGCTGGAAGCTGTGCGGAAACTGGCCGTGAAGCAATATGAGGCGTGCAGACTCTACAATGTTGTGGTCGGTATGGACCCCGGCCGACTTGCTGCCGCCTACGATTCAGCATCGCTGGACGAACAGTTCGAAGACGATGCGCGTGCAGAAGCACAAAGTTCGGAAGTGAACTCGACGCTGAATGCTAGTCAGCGAGCGGCGGTCTCTTCAGCGGTGAGCACCCCGATGTGCCTGATCTGGGGTCCACCTGGTTAGTGCCGTGCAATTCTGTACTGTATATGTCAGAACCTGAAGACTCATACACGGACAGGCACCGGCAAGACAACCGTCGTAGTCCAGATTCTTGTACAATTCCTCCGCCGACTGCCCGATGCCAAAATCCTCGTGACGGCGTCTACCCACAACGGTATGCCCATGCATGATTCTCGTGTCATCTCGAGTCTTAACAAACGACTGATTGCGGTGTGCAGCTGTCGACAACGTCCTGGAGCGCTTCGTGGCCTTCAACGATGAACATCATCTGCTGGAAGACGAGAAGATCCTCCGAGCAGCCACAGAGAGCTCCAAGGTCCACAAGGCTCTACAGAAGTATACGGTGGACGCCCGGCTAGGTGGCAACATCAACGACAACCCCAGACTGCTTCAGAAGGCCGTCAAGAGAGTCAAGGACTCCCGCATCGTCTTCACCACCTGCTCGGGCGCCGGATTGGGTATACTCCGGAACGTCGACTTCGACACCGTCCTGATCGACGAAGCCTCACAGATCACTGAGCCGTGTGCCCTGATCCCGCTGGTGAAGGGGTGTTCTCGTGCGGTACTTGTAGGGGACCAGTCAGTAGCATCGTCAGCCGATTGTAGAACGTGACTGACATGCCTCTGCGATAGTGTGCAGCTTCGTCCCACAGTGAAGCCGATGGGGAAAACATTAGAATTCGACAAATCTCTCTTCGAGCGGCTATGGAAGAGATCGGACTACCCTGAGCTGGCACGGGCTATGCTTGACGTAAGTTGACTATTCTCCTGGACAAGTCGCCTCCTAACACTCGACTCTGCAGGTACAATACCGCTTTTCGGCGGACGTTGCTCGGTTTCCATCGCAGGAGTTCTATGAGGGCCGTCTGCAAACAGGCACTCCACGAGAGGAAGAGATCGCCTCCGTCCTTGGCATATCCTCATTCCCGTGGCCTTCCGTCGATGGTCGCATTTGTCCAGTCGTCTTCGTGCCTTGCACCTCGGAAGAGGACTACGGGAGGTCATCGAAGAGCAACGCAGGCCAGGTCGCACTCGTGAAGCACATCATGTCTCTCCTCCGGAAGCCGCGCGAACCCTGCAACGAAGAGCACCAAGCCCGTCTTCGCGCGGCGACCGTCGCCGTGCTCACACCGTACTCCAGGCAAGTTCAGCTGCTCCGCCAGACGTTGCCGGCCACGCAGGACGCCGTCGTCAGCACGATAGATGGCTTTCAGGGTCGTGAGGGGGACATTGTCGTCTTCTCTACCGTCCGGTGCAACGCGGAGGGAGACATCGGGTTTGTGGAGGATGAGCGGCGGCTGAATGTGGCGTGGACTCGGCCCAAGTTAGGGCTGATCATTGTGGGCGACCAGCGCACGCTGCAGACGAATAGTCCCTTGTGGAAACGAGCCCTGTCCGCATGCGTCGAGGTTCTCATTCCCCGTCCGGAGGACCCGGAGGGTGGCCGTCGTGGTTGATTGCTACGTGTTGTACATACAGGGACAGGAACGGTTGAACATGAAGGAGAAGATCAAGGAGGATCGAGATTGACGTTCGTAGTGATCCTGGTAAGCCTCTGTGGTCTGAGGATGCCGAAGTTGCGCCACGGCTGCTCACACGAATTCCCAACTTACTGTGATCAAATGAGCTCAAGTGCCAACCACAATGCGACATGAAACCTACCAGGAATCAAGCCATCATTCAGACTCCCGGCCAAGGAGAGGAATGGACCAATAGATAAATCCATATCGTTGATACCCGGGCAGGTAGGGCAGGCATCGGCGATGGTGACGATGACCGAATTGCCGTTCCTTGTGTTTGTGACCTTGATGCTCTCTCCGCACAGTGGAGAGGGCCCAGCCGAACTGCCGTATCGCTGCAAGGCTGTGTGCACAATCATAAGTGGACCCATAGCGGCCATGGAGTTCTCACCACGGCGGACGTACATATGGCAACTATGAACGCGCTGTCCGGGTTGACCTGACCGCAGGCCCCGGCCATGCCGTTCTGAAAGAAGAAGGTAGCGCTGAAATTACCAGGTGAGCACCAGTCGGGACGCGCGCAATCGGAGCTCAACGCACTTTCCCTCGAAGACATCAGTGGAACTATCAGAGGATGACAACGCCTGCCCGCTCTCGGACTCTGTGGCCTGCGATGCGCCCGCACGCGGCGAGGATGCCAGAGCAGTATCGACTCGGGCTCGAGGGATTGCGAGGGCGCATGCGCTGGACACAGTGATGCCCAAGAGAAGGCGCGTGAAGAGTTTCATGCTGTCGCTTGAAGCACAGGCGCGAAGGGAGGATGGGTGACCAGTAATGCGAAGCTGGCAGAAGCCGGGTGTCGAGTGAGATCGCACACTGCTGTGAGGCTTAAGTAGGGATTCGCCCAGCACTTAGACGACACATGCGAAGACCTCCTGATGCCATAGAGCGCGCGACAAATTGTCCATAGCAGACAACTTGCTGCAGCTGCCACTTCCTCCGACAGCAGTCGGACTAGGCACGGTTCTGTCACTTGCAGGCGCGAAGAGGCCGACTCCGAAACGCTGAAGGGAATGGCCATCCGAGTTTCTCGCGATGCGTCGGCGGCAATGCCGCCAGGTCAGGGAGGAGCCTGAACGCGGTTCAATGAATGTCTGAGACAATCTGTGCAGTGAGTATCCGAGTCGGGTTATTACCATTATACGGCAGTATAGCGACTCCCATGGGTGTGCTTGTCGAGCACCCAGCCTCTTTCAAACGAAGGATGCCTGAGTGAGTACAGGCTTCCTGGAACTGCCAAGAATTATTTCAGCTGTGTGACCGATGTGCAGTACCGCGGCCGGAGCGCTTTAGGCGTTAGGAGGGCTGGAGGTACTCGCGGGATGGTGTAGCCGATAAAGATGGACGCTGGCGCCCCATTCAGAAGGAGAACAAGATCGCGAGCTTCTATCTGTGCGAAGGCCGGTCCCGTTGATGGTGTCCCTGGTAGGCTCGCAAGCCAGCGTCTCGTTCAGCGGAAGACAGGCGTTCATAGTTTGCTCCTTCACAGATTTGAATCTTGTAGATCGCCTAGCCGCTGAATTCCCTAAGCCTGCGCAGTACATCAGGCCTCAGCAAAGAAGCAGAACCGCGTCGGAGGGCATAGTTCAGCGCGTAAGAGGTGTGTAGTGTAGTCAGAAGGCAGCCATCGTCAGGCAAGCCATGGCTTGAGCATGGTCCTCGGTCAGCCGTCACATTCTGCAGGGTGAAAAGCCTTGGCGTGGGCACGATAGCCTTCAGATCGCTTCATATAGCAGGCCAAGGCATTTCATGAACCTGGGCAATCGTAGGACATCGAGTAAGTGCTATAACAGCACTTATAGGCGTTGATCATGAGATGACGCTTCGCTCGGTCGACGCCACACGCAGTGTTTGTCCTTGTTAAGGCCTTCGCCTCTCCAACACTGTCATCTGTAGACCTCTGAGCTTTGTCTACTACCTCTCATGATCAGCATTATGTATCCCTGTCCGTTGAAACTGGCCGGGCTGGAGACTATGAGGCTCGTTGATCTGACGGGGGAGGAGACGAGAACCCTGTCAAGATGCTAACTCCGAGTCCCACTCGTTTTCGGTTAACGAGCTTGCACGACCATCGTCGAGCGGTGCAGTAAGACCACTCAATCGTCCTCGCCGCGAATACATGAAGGGCGCGCGAGTGTGATGGTATAGGATCTTCAAACGCGGTGAATGCTGGCAAGCCAGGCACCTCTGGTCGTCTTCTGAGTGGCGTCCATCTCTCCGCGGTGGCATCGCAGGATTGGCAGGGAGCGGCAAGATGTCAAGAGTCCGCTACTTGTCCCCCTGACTTATGCGGTGTAGGGCTGCGATAAGGTGCCGACTCCATCTTCCCGAACTTCGTTTAGTCACCAGAACGTTCGATCGCTCCTAGAAGCCGGTTTCCTCTGCGGATATACAGTGACGGCCAAAAGTCGTGCCCCACCCCCCTACTTTCACAGGATTGTATACAAGCCCAGGCTAGTCACACATGTGTATATGATATCTAGATTGTATACTGGGTGTTATTGATTTGCTACTGATTATTGAGGGTGTAGCTCTTAATGGAGCGCGAGAAATACGGGCGCTTATTTTAGCGCCTGCCAGCGAAGCACAGCACTCAGCCATGACCCTCAACTTAATCCACTACCATTCAGTCACTGTACATATTGCACCTCAGAATCTTCATCCTCATCCTCTATTCTTTCTGCTCTTCACACATGGTTGCTCTATCCTGCCTTAAACGTGCCAAAATTCTCTTCCTTCGCAACCCTCCCTCCGGTGACCCCATGTCCATCAGTGCCATCGCTCGCAAACTCAAATGCGACCGCAAGACTGTCCGTCGAACCCTACGAACCTTTGCGGAAACAGGCAACCTCCACTATCAAAGACCCCGCTCTGGCCGGCCCCGCATCCTCAGCCGTCAGGACCTTGATCATCTCGGGATCATGATCAGCCGAGGTGAAGCTCTCAACGCCACTGATGCCCAACGCAAGGCAGCTCCGCAGGCCTCTGCCCGGACAGTGCGTAGAAACCTTGCAGAGAGGGGGTTGAATGGCAGGGTGCGCCAGGAAAAGCCATATCTCTCCAAGCTCAATGAGAAACAGCGAAGCATTTGGGCGCGGCACATGGCAAAATTGGACCCCCGGATGTTGAGGCTCATCATCTTCTCAGATGAGTGCAAGTTCAACCTCTTCGGTGTGGATGGGAGGCAGTGGTGTCGTAGGAGAGTGGGCGAGGCTTACCTGGACCGGAATCTGAAGAAGACAGTTCAGGGAGGGGGAGGAAGTTTGATGGTCTGGGGCTGCATCACCTTGGATGGTGTCGGACGGCTGCTCAGAATCAACGGGACCATGGACGCAAAGAAGTACTGCACCATCCTCGAGGAGTCACTCCTGGGTACACTTCAAGACTATCACCTTTCCCCCCGCTCCTTCGTCTTTCAGCAAGACAACGATCGCAAGCACACCTCCAAGCTCGCCGAGAAGTGGTTCGCTGACCACAACATCCTCGTTCTCCCCTGGCCTTCCTCGTCTCCTGACATGAACATCATAGAACATGTCTGGTGTGAGATCAAGCGCCGTGTGCGAGCTCGCCGGCCTCTTCCTCGCAACCTGGATGAGCTATGGACAATGGTTCAGGAGGAGTGGTATGGACTTGATATCTCTTTCATTCAGAAGCTTTATGATTCCCTTCCTGAACGTATCTCAACTCTTCGCCGCAAATGTGGTAAACACACTCGTTTCTGAATGATTTGTATCCTCCTTACAAAGTAATCACATCATTTTGGTTGAATGTGAAGTGGTCCCAGTGCATCTCACCACACATATATGCCAAAATCAGAGGATACAGAGACTCTCAAACCTTAAGAGTGGGACCATGTGATAGCTTACAGCATAGCCTACATATCTGCAAAGATGCGTGAGAAATCATGGGCAATTACTGAAATTATACGGGTGACAAGATTATGCTGGGGGGGTGGGGCGTGACTTTTGGCCGTCACTGTAAGAACCGTCTAGTAAATGCGGCGATGTATGGCAGGTTTGCGATTTGTCCCGAAGAACATCTCACAATACCAGTCAGATACTCAATGCCGAACGAGAAGCCACTTGTACTTGTGTTGGGTGCTACCGGGTTCACAGGCCGTAGTATCGTGAACGGCCTCCTTGACTCGGAAAATTTTGTACGTCACGCCTTGAATGCGCGCATCCTCGTATATTCTTACTCATTGAGAGTCATTGACAGCGTGTCGCAGCCCTTATGCGCCCTGCGTCTATTTCGAAGCCCGCGGTGCAGGAATTCCGCAACTCCGGCGTCGAGATCCGCGTGGGTGACCTCACGGATGATAGCTCGAACCTGAAGGAGTTCCTGGTGGGGGTGGATATTCTCATTAGCGCAGTGAGCGCATGGAGCCTCGAAGACCAGAAGGGTATCTTCCGTGCCGCTAAGGAGGTCGGCATAAAGCGAGTCGTGCCCTGCGACTTCGCTACCCCCGGGGACAAGGGTGTGCGCCAATTGCACGATGAGGTACGCTCACGATACAGCTGGGACATGCATGAGCATATAGCTTCATTTACTCACGTATACCACCCTTAAACAGAAACTGGCCATCCGGGATTTCATCAAGGAGCTCGGCGTGCCGTACACATTCATCGACGTCGGCTGGTGGATGCAGCTCTCGCTTCCGCTCCCCTCGCGTAGCAAAGCGTCGCGGAAGGAGAGCACGTACGAGCTGCACGGCGACGGCACGAAGAAGATGCTCGTGACGGACCTCCGCCACATCGGCGCGTATGTCGCACGGATCATCGCGGATCCGCGCACGCTCAACCAGGCGGTGATCGTCTGGGAGGACGAGGTGACGGAGCTGCAGGCCCGCGAGATCGGGGAGCGCGCGTCGGGCGAGGCGGACGTCTTGAAGGCCAAGAGGATCCACGTGAGTGCCGCGTATGCCAAATGATTCATCGTCGAGTGATGCTGAACAGCCGTGATCGTAGCTCTCTGCGGAGGACATACTGAAGCGCGTAGAAGAAGGCAAGGCGGAGCTCGCCCGAGACCCGAACAGCTTCATGGGCCACGTCAAGGTCATCAACGGCCAGTACATGTACAGCATCCACGTTCTCGGCGAGAACACCCTCGAGAACGCGAAGCGTCTCGGATACCTGGACGCACGGGAGCTGTACCCAGACATGCCCAAGCACACTCTCGAGGAATTCGCGAAGTACTATTACAGTCTTGAGGAGCCTGGACAGGAGTATATGAGGGGATGATGATGGAAGGGGAGTCCGCACAAGGTGTATGTACAGTATGTCTGATATAGTACCCCCGTGAACAGAACCCAGCACCGAGGCTTCCCCCAGTCACGTCTAGATCTCAATCACCTTCAGATGACATTTAAGCGGCAACGCCGAGCCTGTGGCGAGCCTATCAGAAGCCAACATCTCGCTCGTGTTGCCCAACGTCGATATAGTACTCACTGTCCTGTCGCGCTCCTTCTCGGCCGAGCCGAGGATCTCATTCACAGTGGCGATGGTAGCGCCGGCATTGGTAAGCCAGCGGTACAAGTTGCAGTCACCGCTACTGAGGCACCTCGAATTCAAAGGAGAGTCTGACTGCATCCGTAGTTCGTAACTAGGCTCTCCATCTGTAATTCCCGATATCGGGCTTCATCTGGACGCCATAAAAGAAGGCGCGATGCAAAACTCCTTGCAGCCATCCGACTACCCTAACATTCACGAACCTGCGCTCGAACGGTCATAGCATAGCGAAACAAGATATGGCCAGCGCAGACAAACCGCTCGTGCTCGTGCTCGGCGCTCTCGGCGCTACAGGTAGCAGTATCGTGAAGGGTCTGCTGAACTCCGGCAATTTCGTGAGCCACTTCGTCTACTTCAGTACGGCCGTCCGAGATTGACAAGGTGGCCCATTCTACCAGCGCATCGCAGCGCTCATACGCCCCGCCTCCTTGTCCAAGCCCGCGACGCAGGAGCTTCGCGCTGCCGGCATCGAGGTCCGTACAGGAGACCTCAGGGACGGCGTCCCGAGACTCAAAGAGGTCCTCGACGGGGTGGACATCCTCATCAGCGCGGTGACTGCGTGGGTCATCGCGGACCAGAAGGACGTCCTCCGCGCCGCGAAGGAGGTTGGCGTGAAGCGGGTCGTACCCTGCGACTTCGGCACTCCCGGGAAGAGGGGCGTCCGAGACCTTCACGATGAGGTACGTTGGTCGAATGCGATGGCTGCACGAAGAGCTCTGACGCATGTCCGCTTGATATGGGACTTTGTTATAGAAGCTCGCGATTCGGGACTTCATCAAGGAGCTCGGCCTGCCGCACACGTTCATCGACGTCGGCTGGTGGATGCAACTCGCGCTCCCTCTTCCTGCGCGCAGCAAGGTACCGGGGAAGGAGATGACGTACCAGCTGCACGGCGCCGGTACGGCGAAGATGCTCGTGACGGACCTCCGCCATATCGGCGTGTACGTCGCCCGGATCATCGCCGACCCACGCACGCTCAACCAGACGGTCATGGTCTGGGAAGACGAGTTGACGGAGTTGGAGGTGCATGAGATCGGAGAGCGCCTGTCGGGCGAGGCCGACCAACTGCAGGCAAAGAGGATCTACGTGAGTGTTCGCTTTTGATGGGAGTCCTGTAGAAGAGGTGCTGAACCGCGTACACAGGTGTCCGCTGACGACATCCTGAAGACCGTCGAAGAAGGGAAGGCAGAGCTCGCCAAAGACCCGAACAGCTTCTACGCGCACGCGAAGGTCAGCTGGAATGAGTACAGGTACAGCATGCACATCCTCGGCGAGAACACGCTCGAGAACGCCAAGCGCCTTGGGTATCTCGACGCGCGCGAGCTGTACCCAGACGTGCAAAAGCACACTCTTGAGGAGTTCGCGCGAGAGTGGTATCGCCTCGAGGAGCCCGGGCAGGAGTATTTGAGGAGTAGCTGAGGAGTGCGGTGCATCCACTTACTTATGCCTATGTACATGACGGCCGATATCGCACGGAGATTATGCTTTGCGATACAGTGCCATTGTGTATACACGCCTGCCAGACTGCGGATAATGTTCATTGCCAGCTGCAGCTCGCAGATCACTCGTTGACGCACCGTAGGGGGATATACTACACTACTCGAGTAGTATCACAGGCTGCGCTGGGCGAATTGAGTCGATTTCCTGAAAGTACTGTGTCTGAGCAGTAATATAATGACGTGCACGACAATATGCGTATGTTCTAAACGGTTGGCAGTGCCGCGACAGCGCCGCCAACTGCTAGCGTTCTTTTGGCGTCAGTGAGTGAGCGAGAGTCGGAGCAATGCAGCAGGCGCTCGTATCCCTCAGCCAGGTAGGGATGAGCGTGGGACTCGTACAATCCGTGAAAGTCGGAAAGGCAAATCACGAGCTCCTGCGGCAGCGTCTCGCTGTTACTCTGTTGAGCTGTTTTCACCCCTGCCATTTCCGATGCCAGGACATGGCTTGATAATGCCCGAAAACCGGATATTGTGTCCATGAGTACATGGTCACGAATGACGGATGAAGGCGGAGGGGTTGCGATCGCATTTGGATGGTAAGCACCCACCGAGGCTCCGCTATGGTGTGAATCCGTCTTCGGGCTCAACATAAGCACATGGTCTAGCCTAATGATAAAAGGGTCCATGTTGACCGTGGTTATAGTAAGCTCTACCATTAGCTGCTGCAATAGTGCCCACAATAAGACGGTACGACTCTACGTTTTATGTTGTTGCAATGTTGTTAGCGCACTTCATTGGGGGAAATAGCGCGTATGACAAGACTTTCTAGACCAGGCACAATCGCCGACAACTTTCCCGTAAAAATCGGGAATCATGGAGAGCTAACAGTCCGGCCTCCATCCACGGCCGGTCTACGTGTTCCACAAGGCCGTATAGGTCCCTGCTTGGTCACTTCATGTTCCGAGGACTTATTCCCGGTCTCGGGCTACGTTTCGAGGCTTAAAAGCAGCCGCGGTGCACACTGTTTGACCAACAGCCACAACTCCACACCGCTCACACCACACTCGAACACTACACACTGACATGGCTAACGATAAACCCCTGGTACTCGTACTCGGCGCGACCGGCTTCACAGGCGGCAGCATTGTCAGAGGGCTCCTTGAGTCTGGAAACTTCGTATGTCGCCTCCTCTACGGTAAACGCTCGTAGAAGCTTGGACTGACAATCGTACATCAGCGTGTCGCCGCGCTGGTTCGCCCTGCTTCCGTGAACAAGGCCGCGGCGCAAGAATTCCGCGCATCCGGTGTTGAGATCCGTACTGGCGACGTCACGAACGGTGTCGCTCAGCAGAAAGAAGCTCTGGCCGGCGTAGACATCCTCATCAGCGCAGTGGACGGCTACCTCGTCGCCGCCCAGGAGAACATCCTGCGTGCCGCAAAAGAGGTCGGCATCAAACGTGTCGTCCCATGCGACTTCGCTACACCGGGAGAGAAGGGCGTACGGGACCTGCACGATCAGGTACGCCGCTATACGCAGACGCGGGAGCAGTAGTGGACAGCTATCTGACACATCTCTTGACAGAAACTCGCCATCCGGGATCTCATCAAGGACCTAGGCCTGCCGTACACCTTCATCGACGTCGGCTGGTGGATGCAGCTCGCGCTCCCGTTGCCTACACGGAGCAAGGTCCCGGAGGCCTTCAAGCAGTTGACATACGAGCTGCACGGCAGCGGCACGCAGAAGATGCTCTTGACGGACTACCGGGACATCGGAGCATATGTCGCGCGGACTGTCGCGGATCCACGCACTCTCAACCAGGCGGTGATCATCTGGGAGGAGGAACTGCCTGAGGAAAAGGTCCACGAGATCGGGGAGCATTTCTCGGGCGAAGCGGACAACTTGAAGGCCAAGCGGACCTATGTGAGTGTGACGTTCCTAGCTCTGCAGCAATAGGCTCATACTACCTGTTCTTCCAGGTGTCCGCCGAGGAGATGAAGAAGCGCATTGCTGAAGGCAAGGCTGAGGTCGCGAAAGACCCGACCAACATCTTGGCCCACTTCAAGATTCATGGTAATGGATATATGTACAGCATACACATTCTCGGCGAGAACACCCTCGAAAGTGCCAAGCGCCTCGGATACCTGGACGCGCGCGAGCTCTACCCCGACGGCCCAAAGCGCAGTCTCGAGGAGTTTGCGAAGGAGTACTATAGCCGGGAGGAGCCGGGTCTGGAGTATCTCAGAGGTAACTGATGGAGGGTGCGCTCGTCGCGATGTATACGGACGCTTGAAACGGTCTTTCATCTATCATCTATGTTTCACAAATTCTATGCCACCACCTTCGCAAAGTGTCCCAAGCAAAACTTCTCGTGGCACTTACCTGCGCGCGGACACGAAGTCGTAGCCCGTGGGTCCGACATCAACCATCCGCGTATCCGCTGGCCTCCGTCCAAACCAACTCCTTGGCCTTCCCGCTGCGAGTCCCCGCGCACCAGAACAGGTAGAGAGATGCTTGTCGTACGACATACGCGTGTCCCAGAACTGTGGACGTACGGATGATCATCGATCCTCATTCGCGCGCGCGATCTGGTGCGAGACATGGATATCCTGATTCCTGGATGCCTCGACGAGCTCTACATTGATCCCTCGTGGTTCTGACTCCCTCTCAGCACCCTGCAGTGATCAGGCAGCTCTCTTTTACCCCCATACGGTTATAAACAAGTGGCAGGCTCTATGCGTGGCTGCCGCGAAATCCGGACAGGACCGTTTGTCTCTCTAATCTGTCAGGATGTGCAAGGTGCGCGCTCAGGGATGACAGCGCAGTCCTAGCGCGAAGGTGCATCTCGGCATAGTCACTGGGCCACCGACACAGCCTGAGGTTACAGCCACCTGTGAAGAGACGCGGTCGAACTGTCTAGGCTCCAATCGCGACATACCTACGTACCTGTTTGGTCATCAAGCTCAGTTGCTCACCGGACAGATCCCGGTCTCGGATTTTGTCCAGAGACTCGAAAGCGGCCTCGGTTGAAGCGTGTAGACCAACAACCGCAAGTCCACACTACCGGTAATCTCTTTCATCGCTCGACTGACAACTAACCCATACATGCCGAACGGCCGGCCCCTAGCACTCTTCATTCAAGGCGCGACTGGCTTCACAGGCAGCAGCATCGTCAAACGGCACAAGTTGACTCCGGACCTTTCGTACGTCGCTTTCCGCTTGAACACACAGAGCAGAACGTTGACTAACCTAGCATCACCGCATGATTTCGTGCTCCATGGCCATGTGAGATTTCGTCTGCTCTCAAGATTTGCAGACTCATAGTACTCAGTCACAGATGCTACGTTCCCTAAATCGACGAGGAGGTATGATGGTACATAGACGCTCGTTAGGTTTACTTACATAGGGGATCTCATGGTCCGTGAAAATCGGAAAGACAGCGGCGGCGCTGGAATCAGAGTCTCACTGGGCTGCCATGTACATACTCCTTCATCTCACGGAAGACGATCTGGGTTCCGATCCCCACAGACATGCAGATGGCGTGTCTCTAAGAGCGCTTGCTCACGGTAGCAGGCATACTACGCGTGGACTGGCCACGTTCGACTCATAGCTTCCTCATGTAGGAGCGACGTTGTGGAAAGCGAAGTGTCCAGGTTCTCGCGACACACCTACGGCTTCACAAGACCGACTTCGAACCTGCTTTGTCATCCCCTTCAGTCACGAAAGATGCCCGGTCTCGGAGTTCATCTTGAGACTATAAAGCAGCCTTTCTGGACGCACATCAGCCATCAATTACTCCTCTCCACATCGCCAAAATCACGAGACCAACTACTGACACATGGCGAGCGCAAAGCCCCTAGTCCTCGTTGTCGGAGCTACCGGTTTCACGGGCAGTAGCATCGTCAAAGGGCTCCTTGATTCCGGAAACTTCGTACGTCCCGTCCCGTTCCGCTTGGGTGCCCCCGGCGAGGACGTTGAACTGAAGTGCATACATCAGCGTGTCGCGGCACTAGTACGCCCTACCTCCATCTCGAAGCCTGTGGTTCAGGGCCTCCGTGCATCCGGTGTCGAGATCCGTACCGGGGACGTCCATGATAGTGCTCCTCAGCTTAAGGAAGCCCTGGCGGGGGTGGAGATCCTCATAAGTGCAGTGGATGGAAAGCTCGTCGCCCACCAGGTCAATCTCTTCCGCGCCGCAGCCGAGGTTGACACGATCAAGCGTGTCATCCCATGCGACTTCGGGCCGCCCGTGAAGAGGGGCGTGCGAGAGATTGACAGCCAGGTACGCTACTCGTGTTGTCAAGGCTGCAGGCCCAAGGCTACAGGCATCCAGGTTTCTGACACACTTCCCGTCAGAAATTCGACATCCGGGATCTCATCAAGGAGCTCGGTCTGCCGTATACATTCATTGACGTCGGCTGGTGGATGCAGCTCTCACTCCCGCTGCCTGCACGAAGCAAGGTTCCTGCGGTGCTTAAGCAGTGGACGTACGAGCTGCACGGCACGGGCACGCAGAAGATCCTCCTGTCGGACCACCGGGACATTGGCGTCTACGTCGCGCGAATTCTCGCGGACACGCGCACGCTCAACAAGCTGGTCATCGTCTGGGAGGACGAACAGACTGAGGAGAAGGTCCATGAGATTGGGGAACACTTCTCCGGTGAGGCGGACAACTTGAAGGCTAAGGGCCTGGTCGGCTGCCCGTGAGATACAACTCACGCCCCGCCAAAATCCACTCACGTGTGAGCACCAACTCGCACTCACCTGTGAGTTCTAGATCACGGTCGAACAGAGCGGTCGGCTGCCCAATCTCCACGGGCGCTACGATGTCACGCTTGGGCGCTCACAACTGGGGGTGCATGCGCGCACAAGCGTGACACTTTGTGACTGTGAGCGCTTCGGTGCTCGCAGTGTGAGTGCGGAGTTTTCGGGCATCTCGGGCATCGTTCACATCACACGTGAGTTGAATCTCACGGGCAGCCGACCAGGCCCTAAGCGGACTTATGTGAGTGCGTTACGCCTACACCCCAGAAGTATATGCTCACGCTATCTTTTTATGCCAGGCGTCCGCCGAAGAAATAGCGAAACGCATCGCTGAAGGTAAGGCGGACCTCGTGAAGGACCCGAGCAATGCCCCTGCTGCCTTGAAGGTGCTCTGGCACGATTATATGTACAGCTTGCACATAGCCGGCGAGAACACGCTCGAAAACGCGAAACACCTCGGGTACCTGGACGCTCGCGAGCTCTATCCCGACGTCCCCCGGCGCAGTCTGGAGGAGTTCGCGAAGGAGTACTATAGTCTGGAGGAGCCTGGTCTGGAATACCTCAGGGGCGATTGATTAGACTACTGGTCATGCTGCACCCACGAGCGCAAGGTAATCATGAAGCGTAATGATATCCTCCCCCGGATCAATTGGATGCCCCTGTTACCCAGTATTGCTCCGCTCGCATGCGTGGACACCACTACTAAGTTCAAGTTGTCGACTACGCGTCAGGCGTCCGTTGCCAGCGGCACATCCACTTCTCCGACTATTCGCCATTGCCGCGCTACGTGTGTCCCTCTGGAATTCGTTACTTGCCTCATTGCATTGGATTTGCATCTGAGTGTTCCGGGAGATCTGGCGGGCTATGCGTCCGGTGCTCCTCTTACTCTCGCGGCGTGGAAATACCAGAATCCTAGAAAATCGCGGAGAGACAGAGAGAGCCGCCGCCTCGGGGACGGACTATAGCATCAACACGATGATCCTAGCTGGCGACGTTTCCGACTTGGAAGTCCGTGAAAAGCGGGATGGGCCGTCCAGGCTCCCGGTGACAGTCGTTCTGCATCTGATGTATCCGCGAGAGTCGGCCAGCGTAGTTGCTTGGTCATAGGTGATATGCAAGCGAACCCCGGCCTCGGACTAAGTACATTCAGGAGGTGGTTGGACCAGCGATCACACTCCCGGGCTACCCCTTCAGAGAGCTAAACTATGGCGAACGGCAATCCTCTTTGCTAGTCCTTGGGGCGACCGGAAGTACGGGAGGAAGCATTGTCATAAGGCTCCTCGAATCTGGGGACTTCGTGCATGGCGTCCCGCTCAAGGGACTTCCGCTCCAGTCAGCTGACAATCACATATCAGCGCGTCGCGGCATTCGGGCGCCCCAGTGCTTCCATCTCAAGCCAATGGTCGAGGAGCTGCGCGCATCTGGCGTCGAGATCCGCCTTGGCGACCTGCAGGATGGTATATATCGGCTCAAAGAAGTCCTGCAGGGGATGGGTATCCCCATCCGCGCGGTAGATGGCAAGGTCATCCCCAACCAGGAGGACGTTCTACGTGCGGTCAAAGAGGTTGGCGCCATCGAACGTGTCGTCCTCTGTGACTTTGGCACGCCCGAAAAGAAAGACTTGCGGGAGACGCACGACCAGGTACGCTTACGCCGTGGATCCGGCGGCCCAGGATTGTTGGTGACACATCTTTACAGAAGCTGGACATCCGAGAGCTTGTCAAGGAGCTCGGCCTGCCACATACGTTCGTGGACGTTAGCTGGTGGATGCAACTCGGGCTGCCGCTCTCTGCACGGAGCAAGGCTCCTGCGGCCTTCCAGGAATGGACGTATGAGCTACATGGTATATGTAGGCAGAAGATGCTTTTGACCGACTACCGGGACATCGGGGCATACGTCGCGCGGATTGTTACCGATCCTCGTACGCTCATCCATGCCGTCATCATCTGGAAGGACGAGGTGACCGAGGAGAAGATACACGCGATAGCGGAACGTCTCTCTCGGGAGGGGAACGATTTGAAGACAAAGCCGACCTACGTGAGTGCGCCGTGCGGCCCGGGAGGTGCAGAGAGTGAACGCGCTCACGTTTGTCCTGGTATGCGCAGGTGTCCGGCGCGGAAATCCTGAAGTGCATTGCAGATGGCAAGAAACAGCTAGTGGAAGACCCGAGCAACGTCCTAGCTTGCTACGCGATGCACTGGAACGGATACATGTACGGCATGGACATCCTCGGCGAAAACACCCTCGAGAGTACTATGCCAAGCGCCTCGGATATCTGGAAGCGCGCGGGCTCTACCCCGACGTCCCCCAGCGCAGTCTCGAGGAGTTTGCGAGGGAGTACTACAGTCTCGAGGAGTCTGGGGAGGTATTCGTCAGGAACAACTAATGGAGGAGCCTGGATGCGACCTCCTGCCCATCTACTCATCGCCCTCAACATTCCTAAGCCCGTATGACCGCTTAAGCTCATTCATACTTAGTACTTACTACCGATACACATGGTATGCAAGCGGTTTGTCCTGCGCCCTTCTCTGGGTAGACTTCGTCTGGCAACGCCGGCCTGCTTTAACCACCGTGACTTTCCTCCGTCGGCGATAGTCGATAGCACCTAATGGTCTTGCAGCTCACCGGTCTCCGGCCCTTGTATGACGCGTCAGAACAGCAGGGGCAAGCACTCTCGACGCAGTCCTATTCACATATAAGCCAGCCTGACGGGCGGGACCATCGACAGACTCGACTTGTATACCTCATGGCAATAGAGAAACCCCTGGTACTCGTAGCAGGTGCGACCGGCTCTACCGGCCGCAGCATCGTCAAGGGTCTGTTGGACTCAGGGAACTTCGTACGTCGCGATTTCAGCGCGTACTTCCACATAAGAATGGTGCAGAGTACTGACTCGAGCACGAACGTGTGCGCAGCGTATCGCAGCACTCATCCGACCTCAGTCCGCCTCAAAGCCCGCTGCAAGGGAGCTCAGCGCCTCTGGTGTCGAGATCCGCTTGGGAGACCTCACCGACGGCGTGCCCAAACTCAAGGAGGCACTCGCCGGTGTTGACATCCTCATCAGCGCCGCCCGAGCGATCTCGGACCAGAAGGACATCATGCGCGCCGCGAAAGAGGTCGGCGTCAAGCGCGTCGTGCCCTGCGACTTCGTCACGCCCGGCCGGAAGGGTGTGTCGGAGACACGCGACGAGGTACGCTCGCACCTCTCCCACAATCGTACTAGAAGAGCGGATACTCACCCTTTTTCCGTCGGGTGTACGGGCACTGCAAGAAACTCGCGATCCGGGAGTTCATCCAGGAGCTTGGCGTGCCGTACACGTTCATCGACGTCGGCTGGTGGATGCAATTCGTCCTCCCGCTCCCAGCGCGAAGCAAGGTCCCGGAGGCCGTCAAGGAGTGGACGTACGCGCTGCACGGCGACGGTACCCACAAGACGCTCGTGACAGACCTCCGCCACATCGGCACGTACGTTGCGCGGGTTGTCGTGGATCCGCGTACGCTCAACCGGGCGGTCATGGTTTGGGAGGATGAAAAGACCGACGTGGAGATACATGAGATCGGGGAGCGGTTGTCGGGCGATGGGGAGGCCTTGAAGGCTAATAGGATCTACGTGAGTCCTCGCGAGCTGCTCGAGGCCGGAAGAGGAGCTGAGACGGACACAGCTCTCCGGAGAGGATCTCTTGAGAAAGGCTGAAGAGGGCAAGGTCGAACTCGCTCGCGATCAGATCAACGTCTACGCTCGCTATACGGTGGATTGGAACGAGTACATGTATAGCATCCACATCCTCGGGGAGAACAGCCTGGAGAACGCGAAACACCTGGGCTACCTGGACGCGCACGAGCTCTACCCCGACGTGCCAAAACATACACTTGAAGATTTTGCGAGGGAGTTCTATGCGAGGGAGGAGCCCGGAATGGAGTATCTCAGCTAAGGGATGGCGATGACTGGGGCAATGATACTCACGGACAAGTTCAACTGGCTGGCGAGTGAATGAGTGAATGTACCATGAATTGGCCGGCCTGACCAACGTCACTCGAACACGAGTGGCCTGACCATGACTAACCCCAGTGGAAACCAACTTGGGCTAGAAATGAGCCATAGCGGGGAAGGATTCCCAACTTAGCCTACAACGGTCTCGACATCAAGCTGCCAAGGTTATGGGACATCGTCGGCACGACGGCACAAGACCCATGACGATATGCCAGTCCATGTATAGCTCGCCTTCGTCGGCGAGGCCGCTGTATACATGTCAGTGTACATATTCGAAGCGTAGCGCACGCGGTGACGCGGGGGAGCTCCCCGACCGACATCGCCGAACGACTACTGGAAGGCTCGCTTCGCGAAGGAGTCCTGCACGGCAGAAGAGCCCGGGGTGCATTTTGGCCGGTACCGAGCAGGAGGCGCAATGCAGGACGCCTGTGATAGTCTGCTGCGGCTGCAGAGGGACGCACTTTCCTAGTGTGAGTAAGGCGGCTGACAAGCACACAGATGTCGGTAGCATTTCAAGTCCGCCGTCGTCGACTGAATTGCCTTTGCGCCTTCTGTCAGATTCATCGGCCAAGCGGCAGAGGGAGTCGGGGCGTCCTCTCGCCCTCGCCCAGGGTTGGTGCGGTCTTGACGCGGTTATCCGTGCAAGCCATGCATACGATTCGCCCACGGCCTATTCCGAGAGCGGTCAAACAACCTTACGCTGTGCATGATGTCAGACAGAAGGCTGTGCCGAGTGCTTGCATCCCAGGGAGTGCTTCGAGGACCATATGCAGACGTGAGAGATATGACGTTCTGGACGCTGACCTCCGTCGCAGAAGCTGGGCGTATATATAGACCTGGCTCGAGGACTGAAGACATAACAGTAAGCTCCAGTCTTTGACTCATGTCCGCGCGTGCTCGAATAACATGGAAGGGATCTGCGCAACGGTGCACGAGGATGGCTCTTCAGAACGCGTACGAGACCGAGGTCAACCTACCTAATTGCACAAGAGACTCCACCGAGCAGATCCGTAGCATGAATACGACCTGCCGTGCGTTGATCCCGGTTGCTGTTCCCCATCTCAGCGTCGACGCAAGCGTACCGGATGATGGGATCACATGGCGTACACCGTCAATCCTGCGTCGATTTCGCCTTCGCACTTCTGTTCGCAGGCCGGCCGCGGAGCTGAAGTGCACGAAAGAGGTACCCGTGATGGACGATGTCGCTTCTCACTTGGGACGTTGTATAACAACCGCGTGGTCGGACGTCGCGCGTAGCGCATCTCCGATACGGCGATAGGCGTCTCTCGAGCCACGACCACACATATACCCCTTCCTCGCCCGCCACTCGAGGATGTACCTCGCCGACCCCGCCAGTCTCGTACCCGACATCTGGAGCATGATGAGGTCCGCTATGCAGCTCGTCCACCACGGCCTGCTCTGCTTGACTGCCTTCTTGGCCTCGACGAGCGTCTTCTCCAATGACGCCTCTAGTCGCACAGTGGGAATCCAGGCAGTTTCGGCGCAGTACCTCCTAGGTTTGGGTGAGTGGTACTAGACAAGTTCGTCTACTGTTCGGCGGCGACTGATGCAGAACGCGCGATGAACAGGCACCGGAGACATCACCGGGTAAGTCCAGCCAGCGAGCGGACTTGTCTGAGAAGAGGTGCTGAGCAAGAACCATGCCACAGACCGGTAGTGGAGACGAACATGATGGTGAGTAGCAAGAGCGAACTCGGCGGTTATCAGTGAGACACAGCGCGGAGTCGAGACCAACCACGAGGGGCATTGGCCCGTGCTTCCCTCCTGAACAGGCCAGGAATTTGAACTGAACTGGACTCCTGTCGACAACCTGGTTACCAGCCTGGTTCGGGTCCGGAATCTGGATAAGTAAACCTACTTATCGATAAGAAACGCGATGAATGCGGCGCTTTGTGTTCTATTGTCCGGATTCCTAGACTGGCTCCGGACCAGAACCAGGAGAACAATTCACCCCATTTCCCCTGCCTATTCCAGGCCAGAGCATGGGTCATTGCCCCTCGTGAACTGGCCTCGACCACGCGATTAGCGCCAGGCGGGGACCTGCCTATTTTGGCGAGGCGGGGCCCAAATTTGGTATCCTCGTCCGCAGCACCCAGCGACTATCATGACTTCCTGACCGCTGAGAGTGGCAAGGAGCACGATGAGCTACGACATGTCTAACCTAAACGGTCTAGGGATATGCGAGTCTCTCGCAGGTCGACACGGGCTTGCACATGAGGCAGCGCAGCCGTGCTTTCATCGTCGCCGACGCCTCCAACCCGTCCAACCGCGTCGTCTTCATCAACGCTGGTAAGCTCCGAGTTCGCTACTAATACATAGTACAATCATCGGCTCATATAAAATGACCTCTAGACATCGCCATGGGCGACACGGGCGTCCGACGGTCGATCGTCTCTGCGCTCTCCTCGCAGTTCCCGGGGTTGTATACCAACGAGAACATCGCCCTGAGTTCGACCCACCAGCACAGTGGCGTCGGCGGATACCTAGAGGACCTTCTCCCACAGATCACCGCGCTGGGATACGTCAAGGAGGCTGCGGACGCCATCGTCAACGGGACGATCCTCGCCGTGCAGCGCGCCCACGAGAGCCTCGCGCCTGGAAAGCTCAGCGTGGGGAATACCACTGTTCTAGATGGTAATAGGAATCGCTCACCGAGCGCGTACCTGGCGAACCCTGCGGATGAGCGCGCGCGGTATGAGTTCGACCAAGACAAGGACTTTACACTGCTCCGGTTTGACGATGCCAGCGGGAGTGCGAGAGGCTTCTTGAGTTTCTACGCAGTGCACGGCACCAGTATCTACGAGGTGAGAGCACCCTCCGTAGCCGGTCAGTCTCATGGAGCTGAACATAAATTTGCAGAATAATACCCTCGTGAGCAGCGACAACAAAGGCATGGCTGCATACCTTTATGAAGGTCCGCTCACTGGTGCACGCAGCAGCTCACAGGCTGACGACTATCGCAGCTTCCGTCGAGCCGGACGCTATGCCCGGCAAAGCCACTTTCGTGGCCGGATTTGCGCAATGTAGGGGACCAGTTCTTCACGTGCATATGCATGCTTCTGACGGCTGCGTCAACAGCGAACGTCGGCGACACCAGCCCGAACACGTTAGTACTGCCCCATACCGTATCCAACCTCCGCTCATATCTCTGATACAATGCCAGGTTGGGCGCATTCTGCGAGAGCCCGGGCCAGCCGTGGGACGGCCAGCCCTGTGATTTCGACCACTCCACCTGCGGCAACAGGACTGAAGACTGCCACGGCCGGTATGTCTCTGCGCACTGCACATAATCGCCTGCGCTTACGGCACGTTTGCTGGTGTGGGTCCTCAGCGGTCCTGGGTTCCGCATCTCCGACTTTGAGTCGAACAGGATCATCGCGCAGCACCAGGTTGACGGCGCCAAGACGCTCATGAGCCAGCCGCTCACGGAGGTCACGGGCCCTGTCAAGTGGGTGCACACGTATATGAACATGTAGGTTGCCGAGGGTTGCTCTACGCTAAGCAGGGGTGCTGACGGAGGTGACACGCGGTGAAGGTCGTTCCGTCAGTTCACCCTTCCGAATGGGACCACGGTGCAGACGTGTCCGCCTGCGATGGGTTTCTCTTTCGCGGGCGGTACTACGTGAGTCTTCTATGATATGCCACACGTACATGTCTAATGCCTTTCCAGCGACGGACCTGGGGCGTTCGACTTCATCCAGGGCGACAACTCGTCTAACCCACAGTGAGTATGGCTCGGGCCTATACGACCAGCCCAACGTCTCACAGCGTTACACAGGAATCCGTTCTGGGAGATTGTGAAGGGTGCGAACGTCTCTACAAGAGCATGTGCCCCATCCCCTGACGAATCATGCAGGCGCTGTTACGCCCTTGCCCACCAAGGAGCAGATCGACTGCCAGTTCCCAAAGCCGATCTTGCTGAACACGGTACGCTCGCACCCTCATCTCTTATCTCAGTAACCAAGTACGCCGTTCTGACTTGCGGATGACGGATAACAGGGCTTCGCACACTTCCCCTATGAGTGGTCTCCGAGCACGGTCGACATTCAGATGCTTCGCATCGGGCAGTTCGTCATCCTCGTCATGCCCGGCGAACTCACGACCATGTCTGGACGTCGTCTCAGGTTCGCCCTGATGCCGGAAGTATCGAGGATTGTCCACTGATGAGCCTACTAGGGAGGCCGTGAGAGCGAAGCTGATTTCGGAGGGCGTACTGGGCGACGAGGCATACGTCGTCATCGCGGGCCCTGCAAACACGTATGCTCACTATGTGGCGACCCGCGAGGAGTATTCTGTGCAGCGCTACGAGGGGGCGTCGACAATCTTTGGACAGTGTACGTTTCATGCTTTCTCTCGGGCGAGTCCTCCGGAGGCTGACCGCTATTCGACTGCCCGCTTGCGGATCATAGGGACTTTGGACTCGTATATCGTACGTCCTGCGCCTATCTCTGAATTCATGCGCGTAGTCTGACCCGTCCTGCAGGACAAGTACAGCAGCCTCGTCTCCTTCCTCTCCCCAACTGCCACGGGACAACCGGAGTCTGACCCTGCGCCTCCGGAGCAGACATCAAAGGCCATATCTTTGCAGGTGCGCATCCCCCCTATACATCCTCTACAATTGGTTTTCAAGACGACCTAGACTCCGGTGGTGTTCGACGCTGCGGGTCTCGGCCATGACTTCGGTGATGTGCTGACGGACGTGAGGACCTCGTCGCCGTATGCAGCAGGAGAAGCTGTCATTGCTACCTTCGTCGGGTAGGTTGCAATCTCGCAGATCTCACTTCACATTCTCACTTATATATGCCGTCAGTGCCAACCCCAGGGTAGGTCTTCCCCATCAGCCCGGGCACACAGTTCACTGACGATCCCTGAATAGAACAACCTGCGCCTGGAGCAGACGTTCCTCAGTGTGGACCAGCTCGTGAACGGAGAGTGGAAAGCTGTCCGCTCTGACTCGCATCCGTCGACGACGTACCAGTGGACGAGGACCAGCACGGTGAGTATGCACTCGCGCCGCCCCGGAATCCGTGCTGACCAGCGCTGTGACATAGATTCTCGGCACCAGCACGGTGAACATCACTTGGTAAGCCGCACTCCTGATTAACTCTAGCGACTGCTATTCTGACCCAGTGCTTTCAGGGTTATTGAGGATGGCACGCCCTGTAAGTCTAGCTTCTCGTCCCAGTGAAGACATCACGCTGAACTGCTTTGGACGGTAGCCGGAACGTACCGCTTGGCCTACTTCGGAGACAGCAAGCCTCTGATTGGCAACATCTCGCCGTTCGTGGGCCATTCGTCGAACTTCACGATCTCATAGTACTGCTGTCGATGTCCCTTTGAACTTTCTGCCAGATGTGGACTGTCTTCTGCTAATGACTTCTCTGTACCCATTGCCCGATCAATCCATAAATGACACCTGGTCTTCTCGAGCGGCGGATGTGAAACTTCACGCAAGTCGACGATGCGCACCGCAAGGAAATATATACGCGCAGACATGAGTGGCTTGAAACAAAGAGTCGTGAGATGCGTCAATGTGATCATGTATGTGTGGGCCAACAAGAAAATGTCAGATAGGAGAGTCCGCCCACTCAGACCCGCAGCGTCCTAGTCATTCACAACCTGGGGTCCGAACACCCCACTCGAAAGCTTAGACATTTAGAGGGGCAGACGGCTCTTCTCGTCGCGGAGCTGGACGACGACCTCGGAGGGAGGAGCAGAGAGGCGGTCCTAGCAGTGCGATCATCATCAGCCGATGTCAACTCGGAATCTCAGTGTCTTGCATACCTCGGGACCGCGCAGGCGAACGGACCGGCGGCGGCGAATAGCCTTGCCGGCGAAGAACATGATCATCATCATGAAGAGCGCAAGGAAGACGCCGAGAGAAGCGTCGGCGAACTTGCTGCCCGTCGTCGCCTTCTGGGGCAGGCTGAGCCAGTTCGAGGCAGAGCTCGTGCTGCACGCCTGCGCCCACTCGCGGTTGCTGTCGATGACGGAGTTCTACAAGAAAGGGCGCGTCAACGTGAGATGGCGTAGGAAACTCGGCGAGTTGCATACCTCAAGGCGGTAGATGAACTCGGTGAGCGGAATGTCCTCGTGGTGCTTGAAGACGTGGATCGTC
The DNA here is from genome assembly GCA_022385805.1 of Pilatotrama ljubarskyi. Lineage (NCBI taxonomy): Eukaryota > Fungi > Basidiomycota > Agaricomycetes > Polyporales > Polyporaceae > Pilatotrama > Pilatotrama ljubarskyi. Next base: position 30,011 of record MU277751.1, on the reverse strand, counting down.
CTGAAGTCCTCGTGGGTTCCGTTCCTGAACTTAAAGCGCAGGAAGTCCCTCACGTCCGGAGGAGGAGCACGGCGGAGCTCGATTGCGAGGGCAGATCCGAAGTCGGCTGGGCAGCATGATGAACATGGCTGCGCCGAACAAGCAAGAGATAGGCGGTGTCTACTCACGGATACCCTTGAGTTCCGGGTGAGAGTCGACCACTCCGGCCTGGTGGAAGAACGAGATGAACGGCTGGTACGTCGTCTCGATGACCATCAGCTGGAGCGGGTCGCCGTTGAACGCGATGCGCTGGAGCGCCTTCAGGATCGAGCTGAGCGCGGTGCGGCTAGCGACTGTACGCGCCCGATGTCAAACGGAGGTAACCAGTAAAGATGAGAAGTCGACGAACTGTTGCCGATTCCGCCCATGGCCTTATCAGAGTAGATGGCATCCTCGCGCATGTTCGCATAGCCGCGTGCCTGCTCTATGAAAGTGGGAGGCAGGCGGTGCGCATACGTCTTGTTGTGGACCAACTCCGCGTTGACGTAGTCCCAGACCTGGCTGGGTGTCAGGGATCGTTAGATTCATCGCATGCATCCTTGCCACTCACGTTGTACTGAAGATACATGGCGAGATCAGTCAATGACGGTCGGTGTCAATTGGTGGAAGTGGCCTACCATGTTCTCCATGGAAATCTCCCGGCCGAAAACGAAGTCCCTGAGAGCATTGAAGAAGGGCTGCGCATTCTTGGAAGTCTCCTTGAACTCGGCGGAGTTCTGCACATCGCGAATATGCTTCTCGAACGCCTACCACAAGTACTCAGTACGGCTCATGCGCGGGGACCATGTGGCGAACGCTTACGGGGCAGTCAGTCCACGACTCGAGGGAGCGGTCGTTGCTCGGCTCGACGGTTTCAACGGGGATATACTGGTACCCATTGAGAGGCGCCATGATGGTGGTCTCATTCGCGAGCGTGATCTTGTTGGCCGGGTTAGGCGGGAAGAGGCCCTGGAGCAGAGCCGTGGCGGAGTCGAACACCGACGCGCCCTCGCCGCCGACCTTCACGCGCACGTGGACCTCCTTGAGGTCGACGAGATCGCTGTGGATGCCGCGGACGTGCGACGACGAGCTGGGGTTCAGGTACAGGTTGCGCAGATATGTGCCGAGTTGATGCGCCTGGGCCTACAGGACGGAGGGTAGAAAGTCAGTGCTTACTCTGCGCCGGGAGGCATGATGTTGTAGGGGCAAGGACGACTAACCTCACCGAGCGGCGTGCTCTGGGTGTAGTCCGCCTTCTGCGTGATGGGGTCTTGGTAACATTCGGTGCGGTCTCCGTTGCGGGCGAGGATAACGACGCCGTGAACTTCAGGGTGAGACATCTCTGCTAGTTGTCGGGGGCGGATGAAGCGAAAGCGAAGGGTGGTCGAACTGCAGAGGGGAAGAGACCGCAATGCTGGGGACCTAAGTCGCTCGGCGAATGGGTTTTAAGCGGCACTCTGTATGGCCGAGGAGTGGCATGGAGCGTGGCAGACATGCTCGGACTGCGAGGGTCGAGGAAGATGAACAGCTCTGTGATCGTGAACGTGTAAGAGCGCACGATCGGTCCACCTACTCCGTCTTCCGATTCGCCACGGCGGCGGAGATGACGATGGTTCCTGCATGTCCTTCAGCAGGCATCTCCGCTAGTCTACACGTCCGTCAAACGACATCAATGTCACCAGTGTTGGTCGAATGGTGTCTTTCCTAGACGCTCCCAACAGGATCACCTGGAAGAGAGCCGAAGAATCAGTACTTACACATGACGGCTTGAACTCCCCCCGGCAGCATGTCCGAACGGCGAGAACGCACTCTCAGGCCGTCTTGCGAATAGTGAAGAGTTAATGCGCGCTTCATAACCTCGCCGGCAACACGAGTAGACGGGTACTTACGCCACGTGATCGTTCTTCGAGCCGCCAAGAGATGCATCCTCGACATTCGAAGCGTCCCGGCAAGATGGAGACAGTGTCTCTAGCTTTGTCCTAGCTGACAATGTATAATGCAACGGTGATACCAATGGCTTATCTGGAACTAGAAGACGCACGGAGAATCGTTCGCTGGATGCCGCCCGGACGTTTCCTCATCAGAAGTTCATTCGTATACAATGACAGGCCGAGCACGATGAGCACACAAGGCGACTCTAGATGACCTGTAGCGTAAAGCACGTTAACCATGCGCAACGGAGTATAGCGATGGCCCAGGTCCAGGGTAGAGACTTGCCTATTCTACTTCTTCCTCTTGCTCTTCGCGCCACCAGCACTCTTTGCACCTTGTCCTGCAACAGACCCCGGCGTCTCCACAACACCCTGTGTCGCGCCACCGCCTCCTCGGCGTCGCCTGTTCGTGAACACCGAGCGCTCGCTCTTCTTAAGCCACCGCTCCGGATCGGGGGGCGGGGTTACCCCAGGGATTACACCCTTCGGGACACGCTTCATGCGCACCTTCTTCGGGGGCTTCGCAGCGTCATCGGTGTTATCCTGGGTAGGAACAGAGGCAGCCGCTACGGACGCAAGCGCCGACGCCGTTTGCTGTTGGGGCGGGGGAGCGGTCTCCAAATTGCTTGACACCGCCGATGGAAGCGCATCCAGGGCGTGCAGGAAGCCGGAGTCGATGAAATCGAGGTGCTTCTGCGCGGCCTCGAGATTGGTGAGGATGTCGGACTGTTCTTCCGAGTCCTGGATGTGAAGTGATGTCAACGTGTTATGTCGACACAAAGGAGCGTCCGGATGCTGGGAAGGCCCGAGTGGCAGCGGGAGCTCATGATCTCCGCCGTGTCTGTGGGCGGCCCCGCGACAGCCAGTCAATCGTCCCGTTTGTGTGCATGTAGCAAGGCGTTTGCAGGTGCCTTACACGAGGCTCCGAGCGATGACGATGAAGATGCAATAGAGATAATCATCCGCGAACAGATTCACTCACAGGTACGGCGGTGTCCAATAACTGATTGTACAGGTCCACGGCGGCCTCATATGCGCCTTGGCGATATGCCTGCTGATTTTGAGCACATCTCTACGCCCACAAAGGACAGGATCATACCAACTGTGCTTCTAGATGCAACAAGCCTCTATCATCTTGCTCCTTCGCCTTCAGGGCCTGGAGCGCATTCGTCGCCTCTTCCTCGCGGTGGAGTCTGTACAACGAGTACGCCTTCTCGAACGCGTGCTCGTCTGCCTCTCCGCCCTGCCCTCCAATCAACGCAAGTGCGGCGGCATACTGGTCGGTTTGGAGCAGGAGGAATAGCTTCGTCTGCAGCGCGTCGGAGTCGTGCGGGTCAAGGCGGAGGACTATTGACCCAAGATATAGATTCAATTGCGCATATATGTATCGTAATAGGTTACGCACTCTTGTCGCATGTCTTGATGGCGTTGGCAAAGTGCCCGCCGTCGATCTGTGCGCAGAGCGAGGTGAAGAGTCGCTTCAGCCGGTCCGCGACGGGCAAGGGTTGTTTGGGCGCGACTTTCTGGCGTGGTTTGGCTGGCTTTGAGCCCGCCTTCGCCGTTGGCCTTGTCGTCGACGCTTTCGGAGGCATGTAGCGGAGCGCGTCGTGGTCGAGAGTCGGGGTGAGTCGAGCGCCAAGTCCCAACGCCTGGCTGGATCACGGGCGCCTCCCCCGCGGTGCACCCCGGACGACTTGGTCTCCGACGTCCATCATCGCTCGGTGATTTACACAGAGCATATTGCACGCCCTTTGGATCTGGACGCTGACCATCTCCTGGATTTGATGAGCTGAGGCCTCTGCAGACGTCACTCCGTTGCGAAGAACAGCGCATCAAATACGACCAGTGTCACTGTCAGGCGGGGTCTATAAGTCGAACAGCTTGGGCGCCGCCCGCGTACCCCCGCCAGCCCACGCTCCTTTTCCTCGTTCGTTCTTTTCAGTTTCTGCAGTTACTTGTTGAGGTGAGTGTTTCTGCTCTGGTGCGCGTCGAGAAACACGTCGAGAACGCGACATGCCACTAGATTCCGTGCATTCTGGCGATCTTCAATCTCAGCCTACCATGTCGACCACGGCGAGCAGCGCCACTAGCTCTCCATCCGTGACGGTCTCCCCTGCGCAGTCGAAGAGCGCGACCGCCCTCGCACTCGGCATATCTCTCGCAGTCGTCGCCACCTTGGTCTTGGGTGGTCTGGCCGCTTATCTTGTTCGGCGGCGGTACAAGCGGAGGCGGGAGGCGGAGAAGGCGCAGGAGATCTCCGCGCATAGAAGGACGTACATGGTGTCCGTCGATCCGAACCATCTCGCTGCTCGCGTGACGCCGTTCGGGGTAGACGTGCCCGAATTGGACCGCCCGAAGTTTGGTGCGTCTCACAACTGTTTGTGGCCCGCGTAGTTATGCTTATCCATGCTGCAGTTCACCAACCTGGCCAGAACATGCGCGTCGCGTATCGGCGCTCGGACGGCGGGTGGGAGTTCCATAGCGCTGCACCTATTCCTGGGCAGTCCCTCGACCTCACTCGAGACGTCACGTTGTACACCAGGGGGCAAACAACCAAAGAAAAGAAGCTGAGACCCGGCGAGCTCACTACGCGTGGATATGTGGAACCTGACGTCGAAGGCAACCCTCCTCCCGCATACTACCACGAGCCTAGCGTTTTCAGCGACAGCACCGGCTTGTAGCCCCCTTCGCTACAGGCTGGATCTCTCCAGCAAGCCGCCCTCTCATCTGCAACCGCCGACCGACGGCTATGAACGACATGCTCTGCACCACGCTACATGCTCTCGAATCGCTCATGCTTTATATGCGTATTTATCACTTTGCGTTCTTCTTCCGTTCGTTCTTCTCTCGCGGATGCGGATACCGGATTCACCACTGTACTATACCTCCTCCATTCCTTTCAGGTCTTTCGTCGCCCGGACGTACACACTCAAGGCGGCTGGTTTTATTTATTCTATCCCATCCGCGACGCGCAGTTGCGCTAATACCACTTCAACCCCCCACTCGGCTGGTCACCTTGCCCCGGAAACAGAGTAACTTGCATTGCATCCGCTGTAGATACGAAATCCTGTTACAGCTTTGCAACAGTATGCTGCTATGCGAGACCATCATTCGGAATGATTGACGTCTTACCCACGCGTCGGTCCGATACTCTCATGCATACCCGACACTCTTGACCGCGGAGGGTCAACTCGACTTCATCGGATGTGCTGAACTTCTTGACACAGATACTTAGAGAGGCCGTGTAAAGGCTTCGAATATGTAAGCAAGAAGCGTTGGATAACAAATCCCGAAACGGCGTACTGATTGCCATATATGGACTGGGGGCGCCAGACGGGCGCCTAAGAATTTGCGAGCAGGAGGCTGAGCTCTGCTCTGCTCGCTGTGTCCACTTGCACCTGCACCGTTCCCGCTCACTCCCTCATTCTCACGATGGATTCACACCCTGAGGAGCGCCCCGCAAAGCGGTTCAAGGTCCGTAGATGTTCCTTCAAGATCCATGACAGGATACTTACCCTGAACTGTAGCACCAGTCGTATAAGGACACCCTGAAGGAGGTCCACCTCCCTTCTGCGCTGAAGCAGACAAAATTTGACCATGACATCGGGGTACGTACCGTCCTCATTTTTGACAGACGATACGAACTCAAGCTGTGGTATAGGATAATGATTCTCACTTCCATGAGGCCCTCCTTCACTGGCAAGAGCTGAACCTCGCTCCTGCGTTCCTCAAATTCGCCCGAGATGCCGACATGCTATCCGCCTCTATGCCCTTGCTTCTGCATAACTGGAAGGACATAGTGGACCTCTGGTTGGGTGCGCTGGATAAGAGCGATGATGAGGGTTTGAAGGCTCTTCTAGAGTACGTCCTTTCTTTTCATTCTCCAAGCGTTCATGCCCGAACCAGGTACGTAGCCTCTTCCAAAAGCTCGCGCACGACCTGCGCACCACCTTGGCTCCCGAGTATCCTCGCGTCCTCAAGCGGCTCCTGCAGCTTCTTCCCCGCTCCCTCTCTGCAGATGCTCTCACGGCTCTTCTGGCGACCTTCTCGGCCCTGTTCAAATACGTTCTGGTGCCTTCAGTCGACTCTGAGCTCCTGAATCAGGCCTGGGCGGCTTTTTGTGATGTTTTGCCAAATTGCCATCCCGAAGTGCAGCGTGCGACGGCGGAGGTCTGGGGTGCGACTTTGCGCAGGCTCAAGGTCTCTCTGAGGGACGACTGTGTCAGGCTATTGGCTGCAAGGTCTAACGATCATCTCGGAGATGCTTGTGCTTGGATTTTTGTGACCGCATGCAAGGTATGTCTGCAGTCAAATCCCTCGGCCACGCTCTCTCATACTGCCTTCCCCCAGTCGGTTTCGCAAACTCTGCACACGGCGACCGCTAGTCTGATCGGCCCCCTCGTGCGTTTTCACCTCTCAAGTGACGCACCCGAAGACTCCTTCACCTTGGTTCGCCGTGTCTTGACGGCGCTCATTCATCACTGCAAAGGTCCGGAGCAATTCGCGCCTGTCTCGGAGGTCATCGTCTCCCTTTACCACGAAGTAATCAAGGACACGGACGTGGAGAAAACCGGCAGGGTGCTGGACGTTGTTAGCGTTGTCTGCTCCGTCCGTCAAGGCTCGCGCATGACTCGTAAGTGTCGAACATTGAAGTCAACTTGGCAATGTCTGATATCCCCCGCCCTCTTCCAGACAAGCAACTTTCCGCCCTGCTTGCCGAGTACACGACGCTTCCCCTGACCGACACACTTCATGCCTCCCTCTTGAAGTTTGCTACGAGCGCTCTTACTGCAGGTGAGATGGCTCTATGGATGGCGCACGGTCGAAAGGTCCTGGAGCGTTCCTGGGAACGCCCTCTTCTCGGCATCGAACTGACTGGCGCGCTCTCCGATCTCTCCTGGGGCGGGTGGAAGCTCGTCGCTGCACCGCACATCTCTGGCAACACCCACAAGCTCTTAGAGAGCTGTCCGGCACAGATGCTCGAGCTTCTCGCGGCGCTGAATAGGGCCAAGCGGCTTAACGACATGGATGTCGTGTGGAAGCAACGGTTCCAGACTTGGGTCGACCCGACCTTCGGGTCGTGGGAGCACACCGAACAAAACGTACGCCTCATAGTTGTGTTCTTTCTTCATCTGCTTACTGCCAACCCCAAGGCCCGCATGCTGGAACACGTCCTGGAACTCTCAAGCTTGCTGACGTCCGTGTCGAAACTCTTGGTCCATATAGTCGATCAGGAGCTGGAGCGCGAAGATCCGCGGTCCGAGTACGAAAACACCTACGCAAATTCGGCGTGGGTGATCGGGGCCTGCGCCGAGTGCCTCTCAGAAAGGCCGATCGCAGAGTGGGCGGATAGTGTGGATGTTGCGAAGTGGACTGCGAAGGTTGTCAACAAGTGGGGTTGGTCTAGTAGAGCACTCGAAGGCTTGGTTCCGCTCGTTCGGGCAAGGTGAGCGTCGTTCGAGCGAAGTGAGCGCACGGTTTAACATATGTACAGCCGCACCAAAGCTCCGGAGTTATCCCTCGACAGTCTATACCCTTCGTTGAAGACGTCTTTGCTCTCGCACTCGCGCTCATTGCGTCTACAGACGCTCCGCCTGCTCACTTCACCGCTTGTACAGGCGCCGGAGGGGGCGAGCGAAGTCCTCAAGAAGGCGCTGCAGGCAGAAGAGGTCTCCATCGACGTGCAGGGTGTGCGCGAGCGTGTCCTACGGATCAATCGGCTTCCTATCGTGGTGAAAGACGGAGACGAGCTTGCAGCGGAGATATGTGCGCGCTGGTTGATCGGTAAGCACCAGCCCAATCACACTGTCTCATCTATACTGACCGTGGCCCAGCCCAGCTCAAGGTGAACCTGCGGCCCCTATGGGCACCAGCTGCCAGTGCGCTGTCCGCGCTGTCCACCAGGTTCGGAGATCTCGTGTGGGACCTGCTCTTCCGGGAGCTGCAGGATGCTTCGGTGGCAACGAAGGACGCTGCCTCAGAACCAGGTTGGGTGAAGGAAGGCGTCAAGGAGGCCGGTGACGACGTTTGGGAAGACGAGCGGTCGTGGAGGGACCCGAGCGCCCACAAGGTGCGCTCCGTGCTCGCGAAGTGGTTGGATCACTCCGCCGCGGAGAACGCGATCATCGAGGTTTGTGGCGACGCGATATGTAGTCACGATAAGTGCAGGCGTTGATGTGTTCACACAGAGCCAAATAACCGGGGACCGCTTCGACGCGACGACATACGAGACTCAGCTGCTCAGTACTCTCGAGGAGTGCTCCTCATTGGCTGAGAGGCACAACCGCGACCTCGTCCCATACTTCCTCACTCTCGCGGGTCCCGATGCTTCATCCAAGATGCCTAGGTATAAAGTCACTGCTTGGCTCAAGCTCTTCTCAAAGTTCACCAATCCGAACGCCTTGCGCTCCTCCGATACGATGCGTGCGCTCTATGTTTCGCTCCTCTCGCACCCCGACCGAGTGCTGCAACGCCTCGCCCTGTCCTGCCTTTTAACGTTCAAGCCCGCTGCGCTCGTCTCGCACGAAGAGTCGCTCCGTATGCTGCTGGACGAGACGAAGTGGCGGGACGAGCTCACGCAGTTAGACTTCTCGCAGTTCCAGGAGGACGAGCGGCCCGAGCTGGTGGACGTCATCATTCGCTTGCTCTACGGGATGATGCTCGAGAAGAAAGGGCGCACGCGCGGCGCGGATCGTCGTGCGGCGATCCTGTCTACTCTGGCTGGCTGCACCGACGAGGAGCTGCCGTTGCTCGTGGACCTTATGCTACAGCCCATTCGAGGAGACAGACCGGCTCAAGATGGGGACTTCACGATCTGCCCTGTTCCGGCTGACGTCTCGGAGAAGCAGCAAGTCGGCTTCCTCAATCTGCTCGGCGACCTGCTCAAGCATCTCGGATCGCGCGTCGTTTCGAGATGGCCGCCACTCCTGGAGACGCTGCTTGACCTCGTCGGGAACGCTCAGGCGTCGTTGGATTCACAGAAGGTCACGCGTGAGGACGATGCGGTCGAAGAGGATGCGGCGGCGGTTGAAGAGGAAGAGCAGGCTGAAGAGACGGGTGGCTCGACGCGGACCTTGCGGAGCATTCGCCAGCTCGGATTCAAGCGATTTGCTGACTTCTTCCGCTGCCCTGTGCTGTACGACTTTTCCCGGTACATGCCTGAAGCGTTCAGGACTTGTATCTCGCCCCGCTTGCCTTCCTTGGACCTGGAAAACACTCAGGCGCCCTCCGCACCCCTCGACCTCTTCCACGCCTGGACGCAACACTCAGAGTACGCGGTGTACCTCGTGCGTTACGATGAGCGCACGCTCCCGAAGATCTACGACTGCTTGATCTCCACGAATGTCAAGCCTGCGGTCATCTCCAAGGTATTCGACATCGTCGAGCAGCTCCAGGCACTCTCCCTCTCAAGCGAAGAGATCCTCGAGGCTGTCTTCAAGCCCCACGTCTCGCATCTGCTGGCCAATCTCTCCACCTTGGTCTCTCGTTCAAAGGGTAGCCCGACCGCTGTCACAGATGTTTTGGGTCGCCGCCAAATCGCCATCCTCTCGGAGCTCGCACCGTACCTCTCGGACGGGACGCAGGCGAAGATGCTGTTGGAGTTGTTCTCGCCCCTCCTACGGAAGCCTCATAAGGCTGTCCCAGAGAAGGTCAAGGTCGACATGATCACGATACTCTGCAGCCTATTCCCTCTCATCAAGGAGCTGGCGGAGCCGGACAGCCCAGTCTTTGTGAAGACATACGGGCTCCTCTCACAGCTGTTCCAAACGCTTCGCTCCAGGCAGGCCCGTCTTACTCTGGTCAAGGCGTTCCGGCGTCTAGCCGAGGCGCAACCTGCCATATTGCCGTTGACCGAGCTTATGGAGTCTCTCAACGCGTACTCTACCAAGCGGTTGGATGAGCCTGACTTCGACCGTCGTCTGGCAGCCTTCACGGCGCTCAACGAGCGTCTCTACAAGAACTTCTCTTGCCAGGACTGGTTGCCAGTTATCTACAACATGCTGAGCTTTATTCAAGACCCGCTCGAGCTGACGATCCGGAGCAATGCCGCTACCGCGTTGAAACGATTCATCGACTTCGTGGCCGACGAACGGGGAGACTACGAGGACGCCTTCTTGAAGGTGCTGTATCCAGGCCTGAAGAACGGTTTGCATTCGAAGACCGAGCTAGTCCGGGCCGAACTGCTCGGAGTCCTCTCGCATGCCGTGGCCAGGTGCACCGAAATCGGGTCTCTCCAAGAGATGCGCGTTTTGCTTGCCGGTGGGGACGAAGAGGCCAACTTCTTCAACAATATCCACCACGTCCAAATCCATCGTCGTAACCGTGCTATCCGCCGCCTTGCCGACCATGCCGACCAGGGCCACCTCCGGAGCACCACGCTGGCCGAAGTCTTCATCCCTCTCGTCGGCAATTACATCGTCTCGACGGAGTCACTCGACCATCACCTGGTCAACGAAGCGATCAACGCTACCGGGCAGATGGCAAGGCATCTGAACTGGGGCGCGTACTACGCCCTGGTCCAGCGGTACCTGAAGCTAGCGAAGCAGAAGGATGCCTCGGAGAAGGTGTACGTCCGTACAATTGTCGCAGTCTTGGACAGCTTCCATTTTCCCATGGAGGAAGCAGTCAAGGAGGATGAAGCGGCCGACATGGTCACTGTTGATGAGGAGCACGACGACGCGGAGGTGCAGGGCGAAGCGGGAGCGGACACCGGGGCTGAGATTGAGGCGGCTGCAAGGCGCGCATCCGACGCTATGAAGATCGCGCGCATCCAGGATGCAGTGAACCACCGCTTGCTCCCCAGCCTCATCTCATATCTGGAAAAGCGCGACGAGACCGAGGATAGCCTGAGGATCCCGGTCTCTACTGGCATCGTCCAGATCGCGAAGCACCTCCCGCAAGAACAACGCGACGCCCAGATCTCGAAGCTGTTGACCGTTCTCAGTCAGGTTCTACGGAGCAAGTCCCAGGAGACGAGAGACCTTGCGCGCGAGACGCTTTGCCGTATCGCGGTGAGCCTCGGACCCAGCTACCTCCCTCTGATGATCCGGGAGATGCGAGCGGCACTTCTTCGGGGACCTCATCTGCATGTTCTGGCATACTCTGTCCATTCGGTTCTCGTCCACGTCACGACAGGCGACCGCGCCGCAGTCTTCCATACTTTGGATGATTGCGTAAACGATGTTGCAGCCATTTCTTCGGAGGTGATCTTCGGCGAGTCAGCGAAGGACGTGCAAGCCGAAGGCTTCAAAACCAAAACGCGCGAGGCTCGCTCCTCGTCGTCCAAGGGCGTCGACTCGTTTGCAATCCTGGCCAAGTTCATCACCCCGCCAAAGATCAGCAGCCTCCTTCTCCCAGTCCGCAGCATCCTGCAGGAGACGGAAACCCTCAAAGTGATGCAGCAGGTCGAGGAACTGTTGCGTCGCATCGCTAGTGGCTTGAATTCGAACGCACATCTCGTCCCCGCGGAGCTGCTTGTCCTCTGTCATACGCTCATCAGCCAAAACGCCCGCTTCCTGAAGGAGGTGCCTAAGGTGCGACTGCAGGGTAAGCGCGGGAAGCAGAAGGACGACGCTTTAGTGCAAACAAAGCGTCGCCTTCATTCGGATGCTGACCACTACGCGAACAACTCGTTCCGGTATGTCTGGTTATGATTCAGTCCTTTCTCGCGTTAAGCTCACTCTACCCAGGTTCGTCATCTTCGGCTTGGATCTCTTCAACACCGCCTTCCGTCGCGGCCGCTTTGACTTCAAGGATCCGAAGGTGCTCTCACGTCTTGAGCCCATGGTTCCCGTGATCGGAAATACCCTCTACTCGTCGCACATGCAAGTCATTGTCCCCGGACTGAAGGCTGCTGCGGCTATCGTGAGGTGCCCGTTGAAGTCGGTCGAGAAGTCTCTCCCTGTCTTCATTCGCCAGATCATCGACATCATCAAGCAGGCGGGTTCCACAGAGCCGGACACGGTTCAGACTGCGTTCAAGTCTCTGGCTACCATCCTCCGTGATCAACCTAGCGCGCAGGTCAAAGAGAAGGACCTTGTTTATCTCCTCGAGCTTCTTGCTCCGGACTTGGAGGAACCGGAGCGTCAAGCGGCTGTCTTCACTATGCTCCGTGCCATCGTTGCTCGGCGCTTCGTGGTTCCGGAGATCTACGACGTCATGGACAAGGTCGCAGAGATCATGGTAACGAACCAGTCGCCTCAGGTACAGGAGCTCTGTCGCGGAGCTCTCCTCCAGTTCCTCCTAGACTATCCTCAGGGCAAGGGTCGGCTGAGGAACCAGATGATGTTCCTCGTGAAGAACCTGTCCTACGTCTACGAGAGTGGTCGCAAGTCCGTCATGGAGCTCCTCGGCGCTATCATTGCGAAGTTCGAGACAAGTCTCGTGCAGGAGTATGCCGACCTTCTCTTCGTAGGGCTGGTTATGGTCATCGCCAACGACGAATCGGCGAAATGTCGAGAGATGGCGGCTGAGCTGATCAAGAGTCTCCTGGCACGCCTCGAGACAGCTCAGCGGAACGTCATCATGTCTCACATTCACACCTGGGCGGTGCAGCATACCCAGCCACAACTGACTCGCGTCTCTGCTCAACTCTACGGCCTTGTGGTCGACTTCCTCAAGGCTAACGTCGGCCCTTACGTTCCATCGATTCTCGAGGACACGAACGGCATCCTACGCAGTTGTGCTAGCTCTCTCGAAGCTGCGACTGCTGCGGAGGAGGATGACGCTGGCGCTGTGGAGGCATTGGCATCGCAGTGGCCGACACCGTATCATGCCTTGCTCGTCCTATCCAAGGTACAGCGCGATCGGACAGAGATCGTAACACAAGAAAATGAGGTGGAATGGTCGTCGGTGGTCGCGCTCCTCCTCTTCCCTCACGCCTGGGTCAGAACCGCTGCCTCACGTCTCTTGGGGGCGCTCTTCGCCGTTCTACCCCCGCGCGCACCCCGTAGTGACCTTGCCGATAGCTCCCCGTTCTCGCGGGTGGGTATGAAAGAGATAGCGGCCAAGCTCTCTCTGCAGCTCAAGAGCGACAATCTCGACGAGACGCTCAGCCTCCAGGTCGTGAAGAACTTGTTCTATATCGGCAAGTGCTTCTACGAGCTCCAACTTCCGGCCCGCGATGCTGCGGCAGACAAGGAGGATTCTGAGCGGGACATGTCCGGCGATGAACTTTCAAGTGACGAAGAGGACACGGCTGCGGCAGGAGGCGACCATCCGCTACCTTGGCTATTCTCGAAGCTGTCTTATCAGACGCGATCTGCACTCATTCGTCGGCGGAACAGGGCTGCAAGTCCTGTAAGTGGAGGATCGTTCACACTGTTCGTAGCACTGACCAGTTATACGATAGCCGAATTGGTCACATCAGCCAGCTGCAATCCTGAAGTGGTTTGCCGCCATGGTGTCTCATATGCAAGCGACGGACGTCGAGCGTTTCCTGATGCATATGCTCTCTCCTGTGTACCGTATAGTGGAAGATGATACCGTTCGAGATCCGCAAATGGGTAAGTTCATCCTGTCAATCCTTGGTGGAGTGCGCTCTTAACGCAATTGCAGACGAGTTGAAAACTCTGTCAATCGAGCTGCAAGATCTCATACAGAGCAAAGTTGGCACTACCAGCTTCGCACAGGTCTACAACGAGATCCGTCAAAAGGTCCTCATGGTCAGGCGCGATCGCAGGACGGCCCGCGTAATTCAGGTACGCTATCCTACACTCCGAATCGTCTCAGTTTAGTGCATGCTCACACTATTTGTAGACCACCACGGACCCTGCAGCTGCAGCAAAGAGGAGGCTTCACAGGAACACCGCCAAGAAGGAGAGCCGAAAGCGGAAGAACGAAGTGTTCTTGTGAGTATCATTTCAACGCTGCTCGACCACAGCTGATGTGTATTCCCAGGCAAGGCAAGGGCAAAGCGAAGCGAAGAAGGGCAGAATGATTCTTTACTCGGATACCCCGTACACCTTATTTCTTCCCAGTCTCGTTCGTCGTATCGGGGACTTTCTGGTCGAACTAAGTTCTAACTCACTCTCGCGTCAAGGGAACGTGTGACCCGGCCCTCCTGAAGTAAGGCTGCATCGCGATATTCAGCCATCCCCCTTCGAGCTGTGGAAACCCCTTTTACCTCGGGTCGCCCTCTGCGATGGCCGTTATCGCGAGAGGTCATGAGGTACCTTGGCTTCGTCTTGTAGCTGCGGTAGTGAGGACGTGAGAGCTATGCCTCGTACTCCGCAAACCTTCTGTGCACACGGCCTCCAAGATGGCCCTGAAGGTAGTGCATTGCTGCGGTAGCCTCTATAATAACCTTGTATAGGACGGTCCCGACGTATAAAGAGGTGAGACTAAGCACCTGTTCGTTGCCGCCTCTTCTACTTGTCCACGATGCCACGGATCAGCATTTCCACCACGCTTCCCGACTCCCCCCACTCCACGGTCACAGTGAGCACGCCCTCTACGGCTACCGAGAGCTTCTTCTCTCAGATGGAAGACGAACAGGAGCCTGAGGGCGTTGGGCTCTCCGACCCTCAGCTTGCGTCTGCTAGACGAAAGATGCTAGACGTCGTCAATGCGCTCCATCTGACAGGGTACGTCCCCCGACTTATATAGAGGCGGATGCTCGAGCACACTATTGACTTGACGTACAGCGTACAGGTCGATATTGATCTGCCTGTCATAGCCGTGACCGGCTCACAGAGCGCCGGGAAGTCTTCTCTCATTGAATCCATCTCTGGTATCACCTTGCCCCGTGCAAGCGGTACCTGCACTAGGTCTGTTTGGTGTCGTGGTCCGTATGCGGTTCTCCTTGACGTTTTCTCCGCTGCACTAGATCCCCGACGGAGTGTCGGCTCTCCTACTCCACCGACCCCTGGAAGTGTGTGGTGTCACTGCGCATATTCACGGACAGCGAAGGCAAGCCGCTAGGACAGCCTTTGAATCTCCCGTTTGGCGAGCCGATCTTCGACAAGTCGGAGGTTGAGGATCGCATCAGGCGTGCTCAACGCGCTATCCTGAACCCGAGCGCGGACCATACTACCTTCCTCACAGACGACAATGATTCTGCTGCTCGCGAGGTCTCTTTCTCCACAAATTCTGTATGCCTACAGATCAGCGGGCCCGACGTCGAGGACCTCTCGTTTTGCGATCTTCCAGGTGCGCGTCATGACTTTCCAGTGCTACGCTCAAGCGCTCAGCGCTGCCGTCAGGTCTCATTGCGAGTGCCGGATCGTCCGGAAGCGCGAGCGACATCGAGCTCATCAAGAACCTCGTGTCGTCTTATATCTCGAGGTCCAGTTGCATCATCTTGCTGACAGTAGCTTGCGAGAGTCAGTCATCACTCTCTTCTTAGTTGAAGCTATGTTATTGATAAGGATTCCCATGGCACAGCGGACTTTCAGAATCAAGGTGCTCACCAGCTGGCTAGGACGCACGATCCTGAGGGGTCCCGTACCATAGGTGCGTTGGTCTTCGAAGCGACGCACTCCGAGTCCCGAGTTATGACATCCCTGTTCGTGCATACAGGCGTCCTGACAAAGCCGGATCGGATACCTCAGGGTGAAGAAGACGGTTGGCTGCGATACATTCGCAATCAGGACGAGGCTCTCGCCCACGGCTGGTTTGCTGTCAAACAACCGGACTCTCGCGCCATCGCTTCCGGTATCACGTGGGGAGAGGCGCGACAGAAGGAGAGCGAGTTTTTCATCACGGTCTCCCCTTGGAATAGGCTCGATCTTGAATACCAAAACCGTCTTGGAACGGCGAAACTGGTCGAGCGACTGAGCGACGTCCTCTCTGACAAGATATCTCAGCGGTATGAGGGTTATTTCATGCTTTCGTCGAGAGACCTAACTCACGAGAGGCTCTAGTCTACCAAGCATCCAAGAAGAGCTGCAGGACCTCATGACAGTCACCGACGAGCAACTGAATAAACTCCCGAAGCCACCTTCGAGCGACGCACTCTCAGAGGTCCTCCATCTTTTGTCCACTTTCTCCAAGAGTCTGGCGCGGTATCTGGAGGGCACCCCGGACGCGGATGGTCTGCTGCAGTCTATCATCCCTGCTTGGGAAACATTCCACCAGGTTATCCGTTCCACTGAACCTGACTTCCGCCCATACGAGCGGCATATTGCCGCCCGCCACCCAGACGTTCACAAATATGTCTCGCCGAAGTTCCTCCTCAACGAGGAGATGCCGTATAGTCCGTCCGACGACAGCCGTGCCATTTTCATCGATGATGTCATGGCTCGCGCTCGCCAGTACGTATCACATTGCAGCCATATGTGGTGCCGCACGTCCGTCGGCTGACACGAGTCTTAGGTCCATCACCCGCGAATTACCACACCATTACCCCTTCGTCGTCACTGAGCAGTACATCAGCTCCTTCCTCAGTCTGTGGCAGAAGCCTGCGGAGGCGCTTTTCCGCGAAGTCCAGCGCATCCTCATTCAACATGTGAAGAAGTTCGTTTCCGGGCACTTCTCACAATATCCGCTGCTTCAGAGCCGGGTCCAGTGAGTCGAGCTCGTCTACCCACAGGCACTGCAGTCATTCATATAGAGACCTCCTCTGCTTAGCTCGATTGTTGCCGAATTCATCTCCTCTTCCTCCGATACCACTCTGGAGCGCATCCAATGGTTCAGGGACATGGAGAGACGGCCGCGGACTCTCAGCACGGTCCACTACTCCGACTATCGAGAGAAATTTCTTGGGCACTATAAGGCGTGCCGTCCCAAGGCTGATCAACCCCGAGAGACCTTCACGAACCGATTGGAAACGATGATGGAGCAGTCAAGCGACTTCCAGCGATACATCAACAAGGCGTTGACGGGGCTCACTGAGATGGGCATTCCAGGCATCCACCCATCTGACCTGTCAAAGCTGCTCCCTCCGGATCCGTACGATGCAGCCATCGACATAATGGCAGGTGTCCGAGCATACTTCCAGAGTGAGCTATCTATAGGCATTTCGGTTTACTTGCTCTCTCACCCTTTGCGGCCGTCAACGCTACAGTCGCCTACAAGCGATTCTGCGACAATGTTCCCATGGCCATCGACCACGAGCTCGTCCTTGGCCTCGATCGTGACCAAGCCCTAGAGAAGGCGCTGCGTACTGGTCTTGGCATCGGCAGCGCCGACGCCCATGCACGCTGCAAGGAGCTGATCCAGGAGCCGCGCCATGTCTCTGACCGCCGCGAAGAACTGATGAAGAAACGCGAGCGTCTCGAGACCGCGCGGAAGCAGCTGGCAGAGGTCTGGCTCTGACGATGTCGCTCTGACGTAGGCTGGGCGTGACTGTACTTGTATCTGCATTTCTCCCGTCGACACCGATCGCCATGTACGAGTAT
Organism: Pilatotrama ljubarskyi; assembly: GCA_022385805.1. NCBI lineage: Eukaryota > Fungi > Basidiomycota > Agaricomycetes > Polyporales > Polyporaceae > Pilatotrama > Pilatotrama ljubarskyi. The sequence goes on along the minus strand of MU277751.1, from coordinate 12,724 downwards.
ACACGATTAACATCTATTCCATCAGGGTGATTTCCGAGCACACAGTGACATGCAGCCCGAGGTCAACGTGCCTTGTGAGTAGGAGGAGCTGCGGTTGGCAGAATCTCCAGCCTGTTCTGTTCGCTGTCGGTAGGCTGACATGTAGAGGAGCGATATATATATATGGTATCGACCCTGGGCGTGTATGCCGGGTACGCGAAGTTGCCATCGCAGTAATCTACCGCACTGCGAACAACTGTGGCGCCGCGCTCTCGGAGTGCGACCAGCGCATACACCGCCGAGGGTCGGTACCATATATATATATCGCTCCTCTACAGCCTAAGATCCCCCAGGCGAGCAGCTGTTCACCATGCCGCTGCGCATGCCAGTCCAGATCATCGAACACACCATCGGCTTCTTCGACGGTGACATACCCTCGCTCGCGACATGCTCCCTCATCTGTCGTGACCTTCTTCCCGTGTGTCGCACTCACATTTGGCGCGATATTGCCCTGCCTATCGGCGCCCGGTACCCAGGCTCGTCAACCCAGTCACCGCGCACTGCCGCATTTCTGGAGGTCATCGACGCGGATCCAGTCGTCGCGTTATATGTCCATGCACTCTCCCTGGACCTCCGGTACAGTGACGGCTCTGCGGAGATCAGAGGCCATAAACGACGGAACAGGACGACGGTGTATGAGGTGGTAACGCGGCTGCCCAACCTCAAGACACTTCGGGCGTAGAACGTGACGGAGCCCAGATGTTGTGACTTGTCTGTACGAGCTCATAGCCATCGCTCGTGACTTCCCGCTACTCGAAGCTCTTCACCTTGAGAATGCCAACATCGAAGACCAAGACGGTGGCGAGCGAGGCGACCTCCGCTCGCTAGCAACTTCGACGAATCGGGCGCGGTGGGCACTCAAGAAACTAGCGATCGTTGAAGGCCTCGTACCCGCCACGCTACTGTCGGAGCTCGTTGCCTTCCTAGGGCAGTCGGCGGACTTAGTATCCCTGCAATCGCTCGATCTTCGCAGCCCCATACTATCAAGAGACTCCATACTCCAGGTCTGGCCAAATGTGCTACCTTTCGCGTCCTCCCTGCTGCACCTCGGTATAGCGCTGAACGATGTCGGCCCCGTTGAGTTGCAGGACGTTAGTATTACACCATTTGACAAAGTATACAGTGGCATACTCACCCCGATATGGTCCACAGAACACCGCATAGAACGCGTCTTGTCAACTTTACCACAGTGCGGCTCCCTGCAGTCGCTATGCTTGCAGTACGATCTCTTCGAAAGTTTCTTCCTGGTTTCCTACACAAATTCCGACAACATGTTTCCAGCATCCCCTCCTATACCATCTCCTTCTTTCTTGGACTTGTTCTCAGACGTCCTCTCAGCACCTGGCGAGCATCCCCTCCGCTGCCTCGAACGTCTCTCACTGGTCTTCATCAGCCCCCCACACTGGCTCGCCGATTTCCATGCGTCGTTCCACAAGCTCGCTGAGGCGTTGGTTGACGGACTCGACGATGCAAGATCAGATGGGGCGGAGATGCGTAAATTCCCCAGATTCTCTCGTCTGGACGTACGCATGTCGATCCTGCAGACTGTCCAGACGCTGTGGGGTGAACGAGGGATAGGGGAGTACCGAGCCAGGTGGGATGTGGTCAAGCGAGACCTGATTCTTCCGATGCTTGCACCGTTCGCTCGAGCGGGTGTCGCTGTGGAGATTGTACTCGAGTAGCAACAGGGCTCTGTCCCGGATGTGGTTCTTGCTACCCATGACCATAGGGCCACTTCCAGTCATGCTCCCCCCGGTTCTCGCCAATCCGCCGCTTGGATGTATACAATACGCTTCCCGTGCATGTGGTCCGGGGTACTACATACTTGCGCAGCAGTATCAGCGAATCATGGTACAAATATGACCTACGCGTACGAGCAATTACTATAGAGTACGATAACTCGTGACATTGAGACTTGCTGGCAGTGCCTGCCAGACGACAACGCATCCGTCGACGTAGCAGCGCGACGAGGGACCTGTGGTCAATGCTGAGGAGGGATTCAGTGGAAGGTGAACGACGCTCACGGTGCACATGCTCCTGAGGCTACCACACCGGGGACACCGCCCGCCGCATCCTCGCTCTTGCACCCTCAGCGCTGTAGGGACGCTCACGCCGCTTTCGGAGTGTGCTGTAGCCAATATACAGTAATTGCCATCGAGCTGCATCACGGTCGCCGCAGCACCTCAGTAAGGCACAATGCCATGCGCAATTGACTCGAGTCCGAGCTTGCAACTGGCAATCTCGTCAAATGTTCGTCCAGTCTACGGTCCGAATAGCGATCTATGGGTCCACTGTCCTCAATGCTGGGGCAACAGAGCACACTACATTGCGCTCCGGTAAGCCGGTGCCCGAGTAGAGTCGGGCCGCTCCACGTCGCTTCAGCTGCACATATGCGAATTCGAAGTGGGTAGTACAACCTGCTTACTAGACGTTTTCCTTCACTTCATCTTGCATCTCCCACGACGCACCTCCTTTCTCCTCGGCAGCTACGACCTCATTGATGGTGTCTCTACCTTCGTACTCGGCAACAAGCTGACGGCGGTAGCGCGTGCTCGTAACAGGCGTCGAGTGCTGATACAGGAGGTCGATTTGCTCGAGTGAGAGGCCCTTCATCTCCGGGATGCAGAAGTACGTGAACGCGATGCATCCCGCACACGTCGATCCCCAGATGAAGAAGACCTTCACGCCGAGGCCGGCGTTCCCAGAGCCCGAATTGACCAAGTACGGCGTCGCGAATGCCAGGGCCCAGTTCCACAACCTGCAACGATGCGTGAGCTTTGAATGAGAGGGCTTCAGGTGCTGTAAGTGATTACTACCAGTTGGATGCGGCCGAAAGGGAAATTCCCTTCGCGCGGACATTGAGCGGGAAGATCTCGCCAGTAACGACCCACGCCACAGGGCCCCAAGTAGCAGCGAACGTTCCGACGTAGATGCACACAATCCCGATGAGAGCGCGCTGGCCAGCGATGTTTTCGATGGAGATCGTGACGCCGAGGATGGCGACGAGGTATTCGCAGACGCACATGACCGCGGCACCCCAGAGAAGGAGGGAGCGCCGGCCGAACTTGTCCACTGCCCACATACCAGGAAGTGTCATGCCCGTGTTAACGATGTTGATCGCGACAGAAATGAGGAATGGGTTCTTGATACCAGCGCTGGTAAAGAACGTAATACCATCTGTGCGAAGCGTGAGTGATCTGACGACTAGCTAGAACAGGGACATATGCACTCACAGTAGGAGATGAAGTTCACGCCCGTGAGCTGCTGCCAAGCCTGTAGAGCGATTCCAGTGAAGGTGCGAAGAGCGATCTTGTTGCGATTGGACCGGAAGCAGTCAAGGTACGAGCTTTGACCCATCTCACGCTCCTCATTCAGAGCGTGGACTATGTCAGCGATCTCGTTCTGGACCGCGGGATCGTCCATGGGCAAGGACCTGAGACGAGACATCGCCTTGGTCGCGTCGTCCTGACGGTTCTTCTTGATCAACCAACGTGGTGTCTGGGATGCAAGACTCAGTATCATCCACGCTGTGTACGGACGAAAGCGCAAAAGTAGTACCTCTGGTAGCCACAGCATCCCCACGAACAGTATGAAGGCCCAAATGAGTTGTATAGAGATCGAGATCTGCCACGAAGAATGATTGGGGCGAGCCTTAGTCGCATTGTTGATGATGGCAGCCAGAAGGAGGCCTATTGTGATGGCGAACTGGTAGCAGGAGACGATGGCGCCGCGAATCCACCTCGGAGAGCATTCCGACTGGTACATTGGAATCAGGGTGGAGACGAGACCGACACCCAGACCCGCGAAGAAGCGGCCGACAACGAAGGTCGCCAGATCGGATGCTCCAGTCTGGAGGCATACGCCGAGGCTGAAGACGAGGCACGCCAGCATGATGCCTATCCGCCGTCCGAGGATGTCGGCTGCGGGAGCGCCGCTGAGAGCACCTAGCACGAGGAAGTCACCTCGAGTACTAAAGTGAGAAGCTGGAGTGGTACTCACCTAGAAAAGTCCCTGCAGATAGGATGGAGACAACTAGAGACTCCCGAGACGTGGAAACGGAGTAGCCGGTACTTGAGTTGCTGTCCGGTTCTCCAAAAGTCCTAGTCCAATCGTTCATCTGAATAATTCCGGCAATGGTGCCTGTGTCGTAGCCAAACAGCATGCCACCAAAGGCGGCGAACACTGTCATAATGATACCTGAAATCGCACGCTTCGGTGCGTCCAGGACTGGTTCGGCGTGGGCGACAGCTGGAGGATAAGGCATGGGGGAATGCGAGGGCAGAGGAGGGAAATGAGGATGAGCTGAAGCTCGAGCAGTCAAAACGCGAGACGGTCGAGCAAAGGAGACCGAACGCAAGCGAACAGTCGGCAGCTGGTCGAGGCAAGGGTCTTATACTGGGAGTGGGCCGTGCGATGCGAAGCTCTGAGTGGTGTAACGCGGTCATGGGGCAGGGCTTCTGGGTGAACACGGCGAATTCGCTATAGGATGCAGAAGATAAAAGGCATCATCATAACCCAAAGATAACCGAGTCAGATTCACGGGGCCGGTGGTCTCTTCTGCAAGTGCGCGCCAGATCGGCCACCCGAAGACATGCATAGAGAGCGCGTGATATACGGCGCGTAATGGGACAGGGAATCCCGCGATTCCCTCGCAATGCATGAAAAGAGGGTCAATAGTCAATATGAGCCGCACTTCGTGAAGCCAGGTCTAGGGGAAGGAGAAGCTAAGAAGCTCTCGCCAGGATAGACGGCCTGTCAAACCCACGGTTCACGAACCTATCGGGGGGGACGACAGCCGCTCGCCGTCTATATGTGTGTTTATACCTATAATCGGGGGTTCCGCCAGAAGGAAGGTGGATAAAACAGGTGGACGAACCTGAGGAGACGCGTGTTCAGTCAACAGTATTATGTCTACCAATGAGAACATACTTGGTAGCTTAAGAGCACGCTGTAAAAGCGATGACAAAGTCTCGCACAGCCCATAAATATGAATGCCAGTCTGACTTGAACCGAGACCATGTGTTGACGCAAAAGAAGACAGACCTTCTACGTATCGCCAAGCCGAGTCGACCTATTTTCATGTACGTGACGAGCACCAACTAGTCTTTTCTCCAAGAAGCATCCTGATGCTCGATAAATGAAGCCGGATCAGCGTGATGAAGAGTGATTCAGTCTGGATTACGAACCAAACAATATCTATATCAGAGCGTCGGGGGGAGCTCCTGAACGTGTGCCGTCGCTACCCACAATTTCTCGTCCTTCTCCTGCGCCTGAACGCCACTCTCGACCTCCGATCCAGCAGGATTGTCCCGGAGCCCCGCGACGCGAGCCAAGCGCGCTCCTCCACTCTTTCCGGGTGTCCAATCCTGGTAGAGGAAGTCGACCTGCTCGAGCGAGAGGCCCTTCGTCTCGGGCACGCAGAAGTACGTGAACAGGACGCAGGCGGCGCATGTAGAGCCCCAGACGAAGAATACCTTGAGGCCCAGGCCAGCATTTCCGGGACCGGCGTTCACCAGGTAGGGCGCCGCGAAGGAGATCGCCCAATTCCAAAGCCTTCAGATCATTAACCGACGGGTCGTATAAGCGAGGGTACACTACATTGAGGAAACGCTCACCAATGAGACGCAGCTGACAGTGACACGGCCTTGGCACGGAGGTTCAGCGGGGAGATCTCGCCGACGAACACCCACGCGAGCGGTCCCCAAGTCGCAGCGAATGCGGCAATGTAGATGCAGACGAGGGCAATGATGGCCCGCTGGACGGCGAGGTTTTCGACAGAGGCAGTGACTCCGAGGATGGCGACGAGGTACGCACAGATGCACATTACGGCAGCGCCCCAGAGTAGGAGGGGGCGGCGTCCGAGGTTGTCAGCGCCCCACATGCCCGGGATCGTCATGGCCATGTTGACGATGTTGATCACGACGGAGACGAGGAAGGGGTTGTCGATACCCGCATGAGCGAAGAATGTGGTCCCATCTGTGTTGACAAGTCTGGTCAGCTGTCATGGAGGTGCCGGGAAGTCGACCTACAGTAGAAAATAAACGTGATTCCTGTAAGTTGTTGCAAGGACTGTATGACTATGCTCGACAAGGTACGCAGGGCGATCTTGTTCTCAGTGAGCCTGAAGCAATCTCGGTACGTCGCTTCTCCGATCTCCCGCTCCTTCTGCAAAGAGATTCGGATGTCGTTGAGCTCTGCCTGTACCACATAATTGTTTGGATCTGAAGAGGTGAGGCGAGATAAGGCCTTCGCAGCTGCTATCTCGCGATTCTCCTTCATCAGCCAACGGGGCGTCTGTATGACAGCAGAACGTCGGGCGTGAGCAGTGTCCGTCAAGGAATGATCAATCCACATCACCTCAGGAAGCCACAACATGCCGATGAAGAGAACACTCGTCCACACAAATTGGATGGCCAGCGGAATTTGCCATGCAGAGTGGTTTTGACGAGCCTTCGTCGCATTATTGATGACCGAGGAGAGGAGCAAGCCTATCGTGATCGTCAAGGAGTAGCAAGATACCACGGCGCCACGAATCCACTTGGGAGAACATTCGGACTGATACATGGGAACAAGCGTGGAGACGAGACCGACGCCAAAACCTGCGAAAAAGCGACCAGCCATGAATGTGGGGAGGTTCATTGCACCGACTTCCAGGGATACACCGAGACAGAAGACGAGACAGGATGCCATGATACCGGCCTTCCGTCCCAGGGCGTCGGCCGCTGGAGCGCCGCCTAGCGCACCTAGTACGAGTGAGCTTCGTTCGTGGCGACAGGACGCAGATCCGACTGCTCGGCTCACCAAGGAAAGTTCCAACCGAGAGGATCGACACGACCAGGGACTCCGTAGAGGTTGATACAGAAAACATAGACCGTGTGTTCTCGATGGAAGTGCCAGGACGACCAAACGTTCTAAGCCAGTCGGGCATCTGGAGAATACCGTTTATGCTCCCAGTGTCATAGCCAAGCTGGATGCCACCGAACGAGGCAAATGTCGCCATTGCGATGCCCGCTAATGGCCGCTTGGCAGCAGCTGACCCATGAACGCTGGACATGATATCATGAAGGCCGGTGACGACAGGCCAGGCGGAGGATATGGCCAGGAAGCCAGTAGCAGCAAGGTACGAGCGCAGTGCTTGAAAAGGCCTCGGCGATCTGCTACTAGATATGTGAGCAGATCGAACAAATCGGTTATCCTGGACGAACGTCACGGACCTAGAGGTAGTTACCTGTAGAACCTCAGCGAGTGATGGCAGCGTCCACAGGTGCTTGCACGAGTGCTCTTATAAGAACCCACAGATAGGATTACACAGCAGCAAAGTGTACATGATAGCCCCGAAGATAGTCGAGTTGCTCTCGTCTGCGGGTTCAGATTCGCATGTAATCCCGGTGTGGGAATGGAGCGTGTCGGTTGCAAAGTCGCATAAGTCAAAATCCCATGAACCCTCTCGTTGGCGTGGGAGAGAGAATGAGAGTCATTCGAGCTCTCAAGGCTGAATCTTCTGAGACAGGTCACGACTTCGCAGTCTAGAAGAGAGAGACAAATGGGCGTGCGCGCCAAGCGGAGGAGCCAGGAAGGTGTCAACCGAACTGAACGACTCAGGCGCGGCCCGGGTCGACATGCAATATGCGGCTCTGATGAGTGCTTCAAAGTCAGAATATAGCTGGAAACTTACGTGAGTTTCCAATCATAAGCCGCTCCTGGAAGTGCTCGCTATTCGTGGTCATGGTCCCTTGGCAAGTTCCAGTGAGCGGTGGGTGGCCGCTGAAGGACCTTAGACACCCGAGTCGGACACGGGCCCGCAACGGCCCGGGCGTTTATAAGTGTCCAAGCACTCGCAGCCTCCAGATGCCGCTCTGTTAACGATTATCTCTCACCCGAAGTTCATGAGTTGACGCTTTAATCCACCGCGCTCAATGCTGCTCATACTGTATACACTGAAGCATCTGGGCCTGTATAATTCCAACACGTAGGAGCGTTTTCGCCACTAATCTCCGTAGGGCAAGTTCGAAAATGAGAAGTAGTACTAGCAACTTGGAGGTGTGAATGCCCGAGCCTGAGTGTCTGCGTCAACGGGACGGTTCTACACTGTAGGCTACCTATTTCTGTGGCGGGAGGGGAGGTCGATCTAAGCACGGACAGCCATCATGATTGTCCTAGCCACTCTCCTTCACTTCGGGCTCGACTTCCGGCGAGCTCGGACACTTGTCCTCTCCTGGACCTTCTTCGCACCTGGGGATGTTTTCGCGGCAGGTGACGAGCTGACGACGATGCTGGGGGCTGGTGAGAGGGGTTGAGTTCTGGTAGAGAAGGTCGACCTGCTCAAGCGACAGCCCTTTCGTCTCCGGAATGCAGAAGTATGCGAACACGAGGCAGCCCGCGCATGTCGAGCCCCAGAGGAAGAACACCTTTACACTGAGGCCAGCGTCGCCTGGGCCGTTATTCACCAGGTATGGCGTGGCGAAGGCGAGAGCCCAGTTCCACAGCCTTGCAAGCGCGATGGTCAGTGAACATAAACTGGGGAGAGCACACGTAGAGTCAACGGGTTGCTCACCAGTTCGATGCCGCAGAGAGCGCAATCCCTTTGGCACGGACTTTGAGCGGGAAGATCTCGCCTGTAACAACCCATGCCACCGGGCCCCAGGTAGCGGCGAACGCTCCATCGTAGATGCAGACCAGTCCGATGAGGGCCTTATGGCCAGCGACGTTCTCGACGAAGATGGTAAGGGCCAGGATCGCGATGAGAAATTCGCATAGGCACATGACGGCGGCTCCGCCTATGAGAAGCGGTCTACGACCGCATCTATCCACTACCCACATCGCGATGAAGGTCATGCCCGTGGCGACGATACTGATACCGATCTGGACCAGGAATGGGTCCTTGACTCCTGCACTCGCGAAGAATGTAATGCCGTCTACAGGGGCAAGCAGAGAAGTACATGAGACTGATGAGGGAGGGTGAAGCAGAGACGGGATGAGACCTCACAGTACGTGATGAAGTTGATACCTGTTAGCTGTTGGCAGGCTTGCAGAGTGATGCTCGTGAAGGTACGAAGGGCGATCTTGTTCCGTGCGGACCGGAAGCAGTCGACGTACGAGCCCTGACCCATCACCAGTTCCTCCTGTAGGGCAGAAACCATCTCATCGACTTCGTTCTGCACTGTTGGATCGTGTATGGGCAGAGCGCGTAGACGGGACATGGATTCTACAGCTTGCTCTTTGCGGTTCTTCAGGATCAGCCAACGAGGCGTCTAGGACGGGGGAGTCAGCAGAGCCGGCATGGTCGGAAGGACAGTCGGCGTACCTCCGGCAGCCACAGCATACCGATGAAGAGAATAGCGGCCCAGACGAGCTGTATGGATATTGAAATTCGCCACGAGGAGTGGTCAGGACGATCCTTGGTCGCATTGTTTACGATGGCGGCAAGGAGAAGGCCAACAGTGATCGCCCACTGGTAGCAGGATACCAGAGCGCCACGGGTTGACTTTGGGGCGCATTCGGCTTGATACATGGGTGCCAAGGTCGAGATCAAACCGACCCCTAGACCAGCGAAGAAGCGACCGACTACAAAAGTGACCAGGTTCGTTCCCGCAGTCTGGAGGGACACACCGAGGCAAAACACAACGCACGACAGCAGAATGCTCATCCGCCGTCCCAGGATGTCGGCAGCAATAGCACCTGCTAATGCTCCTATGCATTTGATATCAGTGTGGCATACGCCAAGAGGTGAGGTGAGTGAACGAACCAAGGAATGTGCCCGCCGATAGGATAGAGACTATAAGTGATTCTCTGGACGTGGATACAGAGTATCCTGTGGCGGAGCTCTTGTCAGGTTCACCAAATGTTCTCATCCAGTCATCCATCTGCAAGATTCCCGAGATCGTTCCTGTGTCGTATCCAAACAGAATACCGCCAAATGCAGCGAAGGCAGTCATCACAACCCTTGACGCCCCTGCCTTTATTCGAGTAGCTCCGGCGCTGGCAATCGAGTCGTCCCTGCTAGAGTTGATTCGAGGAACTGACATATTCCGAGAGCTATACGAGCAGCCTGACGAGCCTGCAGGCTGGATAGGAGGTAGGACGCGTATCGCTCGAGGGCAATCGTTTGTTATACCTTACGACTAGCACCCCGACTGCTCAAGATCGGTCATGAGACTGCGATACCATGCTGGTAGGGCGTCAGGAATACGCTTCGAATCCTACGAATAGAGCACTTACCCCACTGGAAGAGCACGGATGAATAGCCCCACCCTTCGAGATAAGACCTTCGCGGGCGTTCGCTGGAGAAGACTGTCATGGAACCACCTAATGTGCAAGTCGCGTGATGCGCAGTGTGCATAAGCACTCGAGGGGAATAATACGCGAGGGAGACTCCGGGTTGGCAACGATTACCCTCTGAGTGCTGATATAATGAGAACGTCCAAAAGCCGAGGGAGATATTTGTTGCGCTGTATTCGCGCTACAGCATTTCGTGGCTGCGCGAGCATTCATGGCCTGCAAGTCCTGCTTGGATATCGCGGTGGTTATTGGACTAAATTATTGACTTTGCTCATGCCCCGTCGTTCCCCGCGCTTCACCGCCATAACCCGTCGAAGCGCGCGAATCCTGCATGTGCCCCGTCGTTCCTCATCATTCCCCCTCGTACCCGCGCGTTCCGTCTGATGCCCTCTCCTTCGACGTAAATCACCGTCGTTACCCGACCTTCATAAACCCCATAATTCCCCGCCATGCACCAAAATTCCCCGTCATGAGGTATTCTGTGGACTTGACAGCACCGGATTGCAACCTCGTCCTGCCCGCCCGTTCCCTCCCGTGCCCCACGATTATTCGCGCCAGTACTGTGCATGTATCTCTTGCCAAGATATAGTGACAGGCACCAGTTCGTTAGATGAGTCGTATTGGCGACATATATCAGATCAACAGTAGAAAAGTCAAGCCGGGCTTGTAGATTTAGTGAGGTATATTGACTCTCGCTATAGTACTTATGTAGAAAGCACTATTAGGTATAGAACAGGTTCATTACTACCCTCAAGTACTCTATACTGTAAATTCAACCTGACTAATGGAGATGAGTGACGGTCTCCACAGGTACACGCCGAGGTATGCGGGGAATCAAGGGGTGCAAGGTGAGCATCGTCAAATGCATCTAGTTTCCTGAAACGAGGAATCGTGGGGAATGAGGAGGACCCATGGTGTTCAACGTGAGGCTACTCCCGAGAGAGGCGAGGAATCATTGGGTTTTGCGGGGTACGATTGTAGGCGCCGGTCAACGCAATCCGCGGGGCTCGACGAGTTTTGTAGAGGTGTCGCGGGGAATGATGGGGAACGACGGAGAGTGAGCAGGTACAGTGGAGCACATGCAGGAATCAGTGTGCTGGAGGGTGTCTGATGAGGCAGAAGCGGGTTTCTCGAGGAAATAGCAAATTCAATAGCATAAAGTCCAGTAAACCGCCTCATACTTGGAAGATGTACCGGTTTCCAAGAGGCCCAAGTAACCATAGTAACAGAGATTGACTCTAGCGGCAGCAGAGGATGTGGATGGGAGAGGAGACTGGAGTTGCCCGAAAGCTGAGCTGTGACGACACGGGTCATGAAGCCGACCAGCCATTCGTATGATCGAGAGGAGGTGCACGGCGCAGATCAGAGGTGTGCTTGACCGGGGTCGGACCCTGGTCCGACCATTTTCTGACCGGGGTCGGACCCAAAATGAGTCCGACCTCGGTCGGGGTCAGCACGTGACCGCCTGGGAATTTGGCCCCAGTGTCTGACCCAACGCCGACGGTGGCAACGCCGCCTGGCCCAGAGTCCGCTCAGTCCCGGCTGGCACCCGTTTGATCGAGTGCAGCGTGACGCATGTTTGAACTTGTTCTGTGCACAAACAATCTATTTATGCAAGAATGTGATGACTACATGTACCGTACTACAATACGATGTCCATTCAGGATCTCGAAATGGAAGAATTACTGCATTGAAAACGAGTTTCGGGAAGCCAGCGCTGTCCAAGTCTCCCGTTCACGTCGCGCAAGTTCGGTACGTACCGCGCGCTCGCCACGGGCCCAAACTGTGTCCGAGACTTGCAGAAATGATGCACTGGTATATGCGAAGATGTTGCAAAGAAGAAGTCCTTCACGAAGATGCGTATCGGAGTACTCCGGCGCGTCAAGCGCGATTGTTCCCTCGGAGTCCGCTTCGTCTGCGACGGCCGCCGCGACCATCTCGTCAATGAGTTCGGAGAAGAGTTGTTCATTTTCGCCAGCGCGGTCGTGGTCGCCTAAGTGATTGATGCCAGTGCCATGCGCTACTTCACCGTCCGAGTCTGTGTCCGAACTGACGTCGTCTTCGTCCTCGGACTCTGAGAGAACTCCGCGGTGAGCGACGGGCGCTCCTGGACGTGTCTTGTCAGACGGCTGCTGCGAACACCGCCTGTTTATGTCGTCCTTGACAAGCACTGTCTTGCGCACATGCTCCGTCTGCAAGCGACTGCGTTGCTTGTTCTGTACGACCCCCATTTGGCTGAACTTCCTCTCGCTTGCGGCCGTGTTGGGAACAATGCTGAGGATCCGCATCGCGAACGACAGAAGTCCATCTGCACCATTCGTCGCTCCGGTGTCGAAGCGGCGCCAGAGCGCTGATGAACTCTGAACCTAGAAGGCAGGAGCACAACTGTAAGCCGCACAAAGAGAGT
>MU277750.1:100554-111381 GCA_022385805.1 Pilatotrama ljubarskyi | reverse complement strand
ATATATAATTTTCGTTCCGTTTCTCTAACCCCTTCTTGGGTACGAAGAAAAGGCGAGACCCCGGTGTGTCAGCCCGTCCCCCCCTGGATGTTTATATCACGGGGCTTGAAGGCAACTGGCGCCGGGATGAAGGGTGAGTATTCGGCCTACTGCTGCATGATGGAGACTCACCGTCGTTCGACCATCCCCTTTATGTCGTACCATCATATCTGAATTGCTTCGTGTCCGCGCTCGACGCGCACAAATACGGCGTATAGTGCTCCTATCACCTTGCGAGTGGTAGGTATGATGACGTGGGTACGATAATCCGCAAGGCTCCGACAAATTCCTTGTGTTCCGGCGTCGTGCGGGCAGACGATCGCGACATAGCAGGTGAACAGGACGATTCCGAGGCGAAATATGGTGTCCAGTACAGAAGAGGACCTCAGAATTGTTCCGGCAACCATGGCAACGGCAATAGGCAGATATGGGTGTGAATGTGTTCGCAGCCGTGCGGTCGACGCGAAGCGCGTTGATGCATGGTGTAAGTACTTGTTCTTATATATACAGTATGAGGATCAACACATCAGCGGCGGGAACACCTGTTGGACCGTGTTCGACTGTGCATGATGTTCGTTGTTCGGGGAACTGGTAGTTTGATTGACGCTGACAGCTGCTTCCAGATCGATAGGCTCGTCCTGACTGATCATGAGAGATACACCTGCAGGGTTTAGTTATCTGACAGTGTCAATGACAGTGCGGAGATGGCAAATGTGAGGAGGACTCCGCTGACAGGACTGATCGCCTCCCCCGCCGACTTCCTGTCACTTCACTCACGTACGTCCACTCTCTCTGCTTGAAAGGCCGTATGCGTAAGTTGACAGGTGCCTATCGGTCTGAAAGCAGCTGGCCAAGGCAGGCGGACAGCTCACTATCAGCCTACGCCCCATCGTACTGTCTTTGCTGCAAGTCAATATGGACATCGCCAAGCCCTTATGCTGCGCTTTCCCGTCAGGATTCGATAACCTCTGTTATGGCGGGAGGGACCAGATTGAGTCCGGAAGGCAGGCACTTGATGCACACTGCGTGATACTCCCATAGGTTCAACGCCGTGGCGGGCTACGCATCACTGAGAGGTCTTTTCCCTCAAAGCTGTTCTGCCTCTAGTAGTCGCTCCGCCGACTAGTCGGAGGGGTCGAGAATCGACTCACCAGCAAGTCCGGTCGCAGGCTCGGAAAGGCAAGGAGGGGCCGCATCGTTCCTCCGATGTCCGAAGCGGAGCCTGGGTTACAGCTGGAGCCTTGGTTACAGCTGCTTTCAGACCGATAGACCTCCGTCACAGCAATCACACACGCAGCCTTTTGAGCGGAGAGTCCGCGCAAGAACGGAGTGACAAGAAGTTGGCGGGGAGGCGAGCAATCCGGTCATTAGCAGAGTCCTACCGACCTCTTTGCTTGACGTCAAATCGCCGATTCCTCACCCCCCAGATCACAAAGAGGTCGGGCCTATCGATACGAAGCAGCTCTTATGTCATTGCAACTACTATGCTCCACCCCCGCCCTTGATCTATACGTCGCGTGCAGCTAATGGTTCGCTGGTTGTTCGATGTCATGGTAATTACGGTTGATCGTTCATCTGCTTGTTTTCGAGTCAGTGTGAGACAACAAGAGGCTATATATGACAGGATGCTGCACTCTTCATATTTCAGACCGTGCATGGCACATACCAGACGTGGCTCGTATCATGACCAAGGTGAGAGAAGCGCTCCTCAACTGGTCATCTATAACTAAAGCAGCGAGTAGTCTCATCAGGTCGTCCTGCACATCGATTGTGGCAGCAACGTCTACGATGAACTGTCGCCTCTTGAACTTCTCCGGTTCGCCCGTACCTGCCGTGCCGCCCGGACGACAGTACAGGTCTATCTGAACGCGAGGCACGGCGTGAACGCTCGACTCGCTAGGTTTTTCGACAATCCTATAGCCTTCCGCTCTCTGCAGGCTCGCACAGGGACTGTGATCTCGGGTGCACACGCACTCCACTTCTTTACTGGCACACCATGCTTTCTGTCGGCATCTCTCGACATCTACGTCTACCCATTCCATGCGCCGGAAATAGGCCGATGGCTCACCGAACACGACTACGAGTTCGTACCAGATCCTGGACAAGATGCAGAATTCGAAGAAGTCTTGCTGTCAGACACAATATACACGAGTGTCTTTCACAGCGACCAATACATAGCAGGCCAATATACTTTCGCGAGGGCAGCAAGTGTCGACACGCCATCAATCAGGATGGCCGTCGCTGAGAAGACACCTATGGAAGCCATTCTGGGCGCGCCAGCCAGTCAGCTCCTAATTTCACTACACACACGACGCCGCGGCTGACCTGATACCAATGCTCTTCATAGCTTCTTGTCTGAACTTCCTTACTTACGAAAAGGCATACTGCTTGTATCCCCGCGCTACCCTCCACGAGAGACGCACTTTGCTCCTGGATTCCTCGGGAGGAGAGACAACTCAGTCGAACCACTTCAACACCTGTACAGGTTCGCAGTTGAACATTTTAACAGAGCTTCAAGGCGAAGAATCCGCATCGTCAAGTCCGCATGCAAGCTTTCCGATGGGGTGGCGATGGGTCACTGACTCATCAACTTATATCGTATCCTTGGATATTACCGATGTCCTACCTCCTCCTCCATCAAGTTTGCGCTCCACTCCGATGCTGCACGACCCAGCTGCGCTCTGCGGCTTTGACATGCATTACGATCCTGTACGGGGAGCATTCATTGACTACAAGGTTCTCGATGGCACTTCACTGAGATACACGTATCTCCTCTGGGACCGCCAACTCGTCAAGAGTGTAATGCAACGCATGGAGGAGATATTCGTTGAGGACGGGGAAGATCTTCCTGATGACCCGAGATAGTGAGTCCTATACCCGGCCAACAGACATATGGCTCAATTTGTTGCAGTTGGGATGAGGAACTTCAAAGCACTTGCTCAGTTGTCCTCAGAGAGGCACGTGGACTGTAGCACGAAGACTGGATCGCGGACGAAGGATACTGGCTCGTCAATACATAGCACTTGGTTATGACGACAAACAGCATATGTTTCTACTTCCAATCGTAACTGTCGGTCGACTTGTTACGTTCCAAAATATGGGGGCACCATTATTGACCTGTCTGTGTTGGCGCTCACATGTCGCCGGTCCAAATGCCAGTACTATTCAATGCGAGGTCACCCAGAGTAGTGAGGGAGAAGACAACAATCTGATAGCAGCTACCCCCATCTTCGTGACCTGTGCCCATCGAAATGCCATGGTGCGCAGTCCTGCGAAACCATATACTGCCCTTCGTCGAACGGAGTTCAGTATACTTACTCTGCGAGATTCACAGTCCCTAGACGCCGAACACACAGTCCCGCAGGGGCGCGTTCACAGTCCGGACGGTGCTGATGTAAGAGCGTGATAAGGCGAGATAGGAGGCAAGGAGGAGCGTGACAAGACGCGCGCGAGCCTCTCGCGGCCTCTAAGCGCCCGCGCGACCCCGCGCGCGGGTCCACTGCGGGCAGGCCGCCCGAGCTGATTGCCGGGACTGTAAACCCGGGACTGTGAATCTGCACGGCATCAAAAAAAGTCGCGCACAATTTGGCAGGTCCCTCTGCGAGATTTGAGGGGGCCGTAAGGTGCCGGACAGCCTGAAAATTCACAGTCCAAGGCGTCAATTTACAGTCCCGCACCCTCCCAGCGCGCGAGAGTCACTCTCTCCGCGCGCTCCCTTCGCGCGGGCGCACGGGCTCTCTATCTCATAGCAGCACATTCAGAATATGGCTGTCAACTGCTCTGATTTTATGGAGGGCCTTCAGCTACCATTTATAGGAGGTATTCCATGTCTGGAGTACTAATTACTCATAGCCTGACAATATCCTGCAGACATATCAGTACTATTGCTATGAAAAGACGTTCATTCTGCTATGAAGTGAGGATATACTACCCCGTTCGCATTGTATGGCCTTCGCGCGGCAGTCTCGCGTGCGCAATCATAGTTCATAGCGCACGACGCGTCCGCGCGGCGCGCGAGCTCGAGCGCGAGCGCGAGCGTCACCACTTGTGAATGGAGTGACCTCACACCCGGGCGCTTACTGGGACTGTGAATTTGGCGGAATTCAGCTTTACTTACCGCATATGTAATCCCGGCACCCGGGAACCACTCAAGCCCGGGCCCCGGCCTCCTGAATAGGGCAGAGAGCGCCCGTATACTTTATTACATGTCGTCACCGGGCCGGCGAGGTATTAGGTCTTTACCTACTTACCTGAGTTACTTGTCGTAGCGTAGTCGGTCTTTATAAATCCGTTCTCCGTTCTCCGTCACATTGATGTTCAGCGGTCTTGCGCGCCGCTCAACGCTCAGCGGCTGCAAATAAGTGAATTGTGGCTTGTGCCCTCCTGCACGCCTAGACGATCTAGATACCCGATGCGTAACAGACATCGGGCGGAGGATTTTTGAACTGTCATACCTTGACCGATGTGTGGCCCTCAGACATCGGACAGACATCTCGGGCCGCCAGCCCGATTGCGCCTACCAGCAATAGCAAGCAGGAAGCGGTTTCGGTGCCCTCGTTCCTCGGGCGCCCGAACCGGATGGGGAAGCCTCGGCCTACCTGTAGTTGACTTGTAGACGGTCCTGGTGTCACTCTCTGTTATTCGTTCGATTACGGTGGATAGATAGATAGTATAGATACTTAAATTCAAGGATTATAGTGGCATAGAGGCCGGTAAAGGCCGAAGGTGCCACTGCTTCAACTATACGTAGGGGCGAATGTGGGGCATCGTACGGCTGGGGGCGGAACACATGCTGGAAGAAAATGTGCGTATAGTAAATTGTAGTAGTGTGCGTGGGAGGATGTACTGTGAGGGGAGGGAAGATCCTAGCGAAGAGAGGGGGCGGCGTGTTCCTTCATCGGAGAGCCGAGAGGGTGGATTACGGTGGAGAAGTCTGAAGAGGCCCGATGCGTGTCACACGTCGGGAGGGTCGGCTTAGTGTGTGCCATTGATTTCGGCTGGGGGTGCAGTTAGACCGTGCGCCACTCCCGATACTTCTGTGTGGTCTGCCGTGCTCGCGCGGTCATACGACTTTCACCGCGTGCGCAAAACCGCTCTCTTGCGTACAGAAATTATAGTAGTGCCGGTCGTTGTTCCGCGGGATGTTTGGCCGTCAGACATCGGCAGTAATCATCGCGTGCACGTCACTCATCGGGCCATTGTCCACTGCCCTCGAAAGTGCTTGAGTGATCGGTTGTATAGGCATGTGTATCGACAGCGGAATTCGCGTCTCGATACCAAGCGACAGTGTCAATGTAGACCGGGCCCTGGGGGGAGGGGGGACCCTGGGGTTGCATGGAGTCGGTGCAGAAGCTAGGTACATCGCCATGAAGATCCTTCGAAGCTTTATGTTTTTTTGACCATGTCGCGCTATCAAGCCATAAGTCATAACTGCTCCACACGTCAGCTCACAATTTCCCAGACGAATCAAGGCTCGCACATTTACCGAGAAGTGCAACCGACGAGGCACACGAGTTCTCTGTTGTATCTCCCTAGCGAAGCTGAAGTTACAGATACATTTCGTGAATTGTTGCGTGTCTGAAGGGATGTCGGCAACGTACGAAGCCACTGCTTCATCGAGCAGTCGATGGTCGCCACGCCTCAAGCTCGTATGCAGCATAGTGTCACCTTTTGACACTCGGACCGCGAGGATATTTCCGTGCCACGGGATGCAACGGTCAGACGACCGGGGGTCCTCATTGCAAGGCAGCCAGAGCTCTCGAGTGAAATACATTCTGAAGTGGTTGAGGGTGGCGCCGCATGTGACGAATACTTCACAGTCGTGTATGAAGTGATCTGTTCCAAAGTATTCCTCGACCAGTGCGTACAGATGTCCGGAATGATGTTCTACCGTCCTCGGACCGCTGTAGGAAAACTGGATCACCTGCACAGGCCGTCCGTGTGCAGAGCCCGGGGCGTAGAACAACCCTCGAGCTGTGATGCGGATGATCTGCGTAAGCACCGTCATATCGACAGTATCAGTCACTGTCTACGAAAGTGCAGGAGTGGGCAACCGGCTGCTCACCGGCGTGTAGTGAGGACGAAGAGCCGCGGGAGGAATGCTCCTAGAAGACGGCATCGTCGAGCGGCTTGAATGGTTTGGGACGGAAGATGAGGACGTCTTGGGAAAAAGCTCGTTATATCTCAGCAGGAAGCAGAGTTCGCGCTTAGACGAATGGACTGCATGGATCAGATCAATCGCGTCCTGTAGGTCGAATCGCCTTTCGCGTTATTCCAGCTGCTTGCAGAACGACAGGCCCGTCATGCGAATCTTACGCAGGCAGTGGTTTGTGATCCGACGGTGCGAAGTCCGTCGTTTGAGGTCGTGTCGTGTAAGGGTCAAACGAGAACCCCGCTGACAGCGTCGCGCGCCTCCCCCGCCAACTCTTGGTGTCTCTGTTCCTCTGCCGACTCTCCGCTCAAAACAACTATCCACCTAATTTCGTTGACCGGGGCCTATCGTTATGAAAACAGCTGTCACAGTTGTCGATCTCCACAGGACACGCTAGCTATATGCGGGCACAACGTAGATCATCACAGCAGTTTGCATAGATCTAGAGTCGATATAGCCCGACTTATTCTACCCACAGGCGGAGTTGCTTCGGCATCCCGGCGATCATACCGAAAGGCAACAGGCGCCCGGAGCTCTGTACGTTCGCAGCCAGCATGCGCAGTGGCAGGCAGACTCACTGGCATGCCGTGTGTACCACCATACTTATTCGCCCTAGATGTCATGGCAGGCTGCTCTACCTGTCTTTCGTTATTGGGGCGAGACCAGCGAGCAAGTCGGCCCAGCCCACGGCGCGCGCTCCCCCGATGAGGACGACGAAATGGCGTGCGCCGTGGAAAGTGACATGCCGTGTTGCCGAAGCAACTCCGCCCGTACATAGCCGAATAGGTCGGGGCTCTATATTGATACTTATGCAAATTGCTGCAATAATGATCGATGGTAAGGCCTTACCTTGCTCTGAACAGAAGGCAATTGATGCCCGTGGTGGGAGGGCGGACCCAGGAGTGCCCGGGAGCGGGAACCGACGGGATGTGTAACGTCGGATTATGTACCATCAATCGATACATAATACTATGTTACTGTTGCATACTGTTTAGGATCGGTCTCAGACGTTAGGCCTTAGGTCTTGGAAGCTCAGACTGACTGTGTACATAGTATCGTTTATGCGGTCCTATTGGTCTGCGAGCAGCTGGATATGTGTTTTCTGGTTTTGAGCTTACGGAGCACGATGGTGGAAACGAGAGATGACGCGGACGGCTTGGATTGTGAGCTTAGATGCAAGCTTCGCATATGTTTGCGGGGTCTGGCACCGGACAGGCCTTCAGGGGCGGAGCTCGAGGGAGAACTTAGAAACAAGCAGGTTTGTTCTCGGTTAGAGTACACTATAAGTACGTGCATTCGGAGGATACAGCGGTGGAGTGTAATCTGGAAAGAGACAGAGAACGGAGGGAAAAGCCGCGGTACAACTTGAACTAGTCTCCCCGGGTCTGCAGACTGTAGGGCCCGAGTCGGGCCGCGCAGCGGCCCCATACTATATTTGGTGCCCAGGGCGTGACGGTCGCGCGAGGTAGGCCGTCCTTAAGCGCCCGCTCATCCGGACGGCGCTTGGGCTCTCGGAGGCCCGAGGATGGGTCAAAGTCCGGAATCCGGGTTTTCGGCCGTGTGATCTGTGATCGATTCCGGACAAGGGAGGTCACCGGCCAGTCTATCCGGGGTAGGGCAAGCGGCGATTGGTTGCTGACTAGACATCATGTCCAAGGGGTCAAACGAGTGATTGAAGCAGCCATTTCACACATTTGCCATGTACAGCCGGCAACGTTCTGATGGGCTATGACAGAGGGCATTAGAGGCGGAAAGGGGCGCTTAACGGCCGGCCGAGGGTGATCCGGACACGACCCCGGCCCCGAAGGGGCCGGGAGGAAAATCCGGACAGCTTGAGCATACTGTACATACAGTAGTGGTACATCCGGCGCGAGCGGCGCGCTCCTCCTTACAGCAGTTTAGGCGCACTCAATTCTTTATTTTATCGCTCATTTTATTTCCCACGGGGTCCTGCGATGACGCAATGGCCCAGTTTCTTGCTCGAGAAATTCCTCGCTCGACTCACCGAGTCGCCATTTTCTCTCGGAGGACCTCCGATGGTCCGCAACCCTCCTCGCCGCAAGCTGCGCCGGTCGCGGAGGTGGGCAGCGGATGCTCGCGCGCAGGCGCTCGTTCACCACGCGCGACGGGCGGTTACTTAATGCACCATGTAGGTGGGTTCCCATCGCGCCTCGCTCGCTCTGGCTGGTCACGTAGATACTCGTATTCAGTGCAGTGGTATGCAATATACATACATGGCCTCGCTGTCCGTCTGTTTCCCCGAACGTCTGCTGCTCGAACGCAGCATGCGTTCGAGACGGAGTGTGTTGGGCGCTAAACAAGCCCGGTCGCTCGTGGTGAACGAGCGCCTGCGCGCGAGCATCCGCTGCCCACCTCCGCGACCGGCGCAGCTTGCGGCGAGGAGGGTTGCGGACCATCGGAGGTCCTCCGAGAGAAAATGGCGACTCGGTGAGTCGAGCGAGGAATTTCTCGAGCAAGAAACTGGGCCATTGCGTCATCGCAGGACCCCGTGGGAAATAAAATGAGTGATAAAATCAAGAATTGAGTGCGCCTTTTGCCTATCGATATAGCGCCTCGACTTATTCGACCCACAGGTTGAGTTGCTTCGGCATACGCCAATAAGGACGAATGAGCGGTTGTCAAAATCCACACCGGCAGCTACGGGATTTTGATTGAGGATGACGCGTATCGGTGTCCGATCGCGAGCACTGCGAAAGCCAACGCGACTCCGGTCGCACCCGCTCAGCGCGCTTGCCTTGAACTCGAGCGTGAGTATGCGTCGGTGGTGGCTTGCAACCTGGTGCTCGAGACGCTCCCGGTACTGGCGTAAGGCTGCGGCCTTGTGTATATGGTCAACAACGTATAGGCGGAGCTCGGAATGGGGATAGAATATAGTCTCGAACCAGTCGGCGCTCGTTCGCTGATGTGCTCGACGAGCCGTAGGCTGTCGAAAGAGGGTGAGTTCGCCAGGGGTATCGCAGGGAATGTCCGAGAGCGAGAGAGTGTGCGTATGACATATGGGTGTCGAGGAGACAGGGAGTGTGCAGGCGAACGAAGTAAACACAGCGTGTCGTAACGTACGAACGAGCAAGAACATATACGAGCGCGAATCTACGGTATAGCGTCGCCGTCGGCGATACAGTATATGCGAGCATGTGACGGAACATAAACGCTTGCGAGCCCTACGACGAACAGACCGGATATGCGCAGGTACCTGCTACTAGCTCAGCCACACGAGCTGCTCATGATCGCCATAGCCGATGTGGTGACTGACGCCACACTAGCTGGGGTACATATCTGAGACCACAGTGCAGAACGGAGCAGCGCATCGCAGCTGGAGGCTGCCTAGCTCACAAAAGCCAGTGCGGAAGGTCCACAATAGTTCGCGTTCCGCTCCAGTCACTGTATGAATCATCCCGACAGACTGGCCAAGCGAAGTGTTCGGGGACGATAGGCGCAGCATGCCAGGCGAGGGCTTCTCCACCGTATGTCGTCACTTCAAGAGGCTGCTGCAGTCCAACAGAGAACATCTGCATTGGTGTCCATGTCGACGAAGATCTGACAGCACCGAGGTGAGCGCCAGGAAGAACTTCAACACGAAGGCTACTTGACACATACGTCGAACAGTCCCCCATCTGCGCACTGAGAAAAGTCGTTGACCTGCGCAAAAGAACTAAAGTCGGGTTGCTGGCATCCCTGAGACAGGACGTCTTCGAGTGGAGGATTCGTGCAATCGGTAAGGCTCGTGCTGAAGGGGAACCAGCGGTAGTCGTACAGGCTCGAGTGATGCAGTCGGTCTGGGCCGGGGACAACAGGGGTCGTGTAGCCTTGAGGAGAGTTTACAGCGACTTCCTGGACACCAAGGCGCGGAGATGGGTAGTCTGCGTAGCCAGTGCCGTCCATTGGAGCGCTGCTCGCCTCGTCAGAAGGAATGTGAGAGCGGTCAAGAGCGGCAGGATGACCCTCGAGAAGACCAGGCTGTCCATCGGCGGCGTACGAAAGCAGATGCCCATCGCCCGGTGCACAGACAAACGGGTAGGGCGAGGCACCATCGAAAGGCGGAATGTCCAACGACTGGTAGACGTACGGGCCCAAGTCCTGCATGCCATAC
The DNA here is from genome assembly GCA_022385805.1 of Pilatotrama ljubarskyi. NCBI lineage: Eukaryota > Fungi > Basidiomycota > Agaricomycetes > Polyporales > Polyporaceae > Pilatotrama > Pilatotrama ljubarskyi. Next base: position 101,080 of record MU277750.1, on the reverse strand, counting down.
GAGCCTGCGGATTGGAAGTCACCCTCCATGCAGCGAGTAGCATTTGACCTGTGAGATCCGGGTTGAAAGGCGATGCTGAGGAGGTCGACCTCAAACCAAGGCGGGTCGCCTGTAGCGGTGACACCGGAGCCTGCGTGACCTTCACACAAGTCGTCGTAGAGAGCGAGCTCTCCCGATGCGATCCAAGGCGGTCCTGGGCTGAATGGTGACAGGTATTCAGGACCAGGGACAGGTAGGTCACCCGTGTCCACCATCAGCGCCTGCGTCGGGGCGGTCCATCCGGGAGCCTCTGCATTGCAGCGTTCTGACGCGTTTCCAGGAAGAGGGGCCGGATCGACGCTAGGTCGGCAAAAAGCCGAGCTTGCACGCAGTGATGATGGTTTTTCCTGTGTCCATACGGTTGCACCGTAGGCTGCGGAGCCCGCGTCAGCCCTTTGAGATCGCGATAATGCACCAGGGCTACGACTCATCTCGACGTACCGGGCTTGAGCGAGCATCCGGCATCGCCAACCTTCGTATTACCACG
>MU277750.1:64631-99414 GCA_022385805.1 Pilatotrama ljubarskyi | reverse complement strand
GACATGCTTCCCGTGCGTACCGAACCCGTAAAGCACGGGATGTGGGCGGGACGGGGTAAGGCCCGGGCAGGCGGCGACCGACCACTCCATCGAACGGGGCGGGACGGTGTCAGATGGGCCCGAGTATCTCATCGTCCTCGAGCCCTCGACCACTTCCGAAGCGTCACAAGCGGCTGATTCAGAGAGGCTGGAGGCGAAGCTGATGGATGAGTTGAAGTTGACTTTGGGACAAGCCTGAGGAGCTCACGAGTTGGGACGACCCAGAGTGCGAGAATCGCCGTAAGACCTGGACTCAACGGCCGAGGACTGGATGCTTGGAAGGTGGGCGTGTGTAGCCAAGCGAGAAATGTCGACATCCGCCAGAGATGCGCGCCCCAGTCATGGAGGTCGACGCTCACAACGCTGAGCGCTGAGGGAACAGCCCGACTCGAGTCACTCGACTTGGCGCCGAAGTGAAGCTCCTCGCGGCCGCGTTGACGTCCTAGTCGCGCGGAGCGGCCCTGACGACGTTGGACCTCGTTGGACGCAGATTTAGGCCCAGACGTCGATGAAGCGACGCTCCCGCGGCCGGTGATGCGTTGGCAAGTCGGAATCAACGCTCATCTGTAAGCACGCCCATGCCGTCCACTCTCGAGCCCCTTGCAAGAGTTGATCGACCATAGTCATCACACAGAGATTGATCGAGTCGACGCTGCTCGAGGCTCTCACACCACAACATGTGGGCGCTTCATCGGTCTCAGCACTTCCGGATCCCATTCGATCGTGCGTCATGAGATGGTGCCGGTACTGTACATGCTGAAACCCTCCCCGAGCCACAGCACAGCCCGTGCGCATTTCCCCGGTGCCGTTGCCCACCTCGCCCTCCCGTGTGCACAGACTACTCGTCGCTCTGTCGTATCGCGTCAAGCCGTCGCATCCGCTCGCGGCGTCTCCCTCTCTGAGGTATCCCAAGTCCTCTCAGCCGTGAAGAACTCGATGGCGTCCCTCAGCTCCTCCTTCCTCTCTTCTTCCCGTTGAAGAATATCCCGACGAACGCACAGTCTCTCCATCGCCGCAGACAAAACCGCCTCCTGACGAGGCGCGCGGAGCGCCTCTCTAGTGCACGAGGTGAGCCTTTAACCTGTGAGCCCCTGTACGCTCGTAAAGACGATTCCGTGAAGCCGCCAAAGTGAGTCCAGTAGCACCATTTACAGACCCACGAGGTCGATTTCTGCAGACAATCAGCCTCACAGTTGTGCGTTCACGACGATTTACATGAAATGGTGCCCATGTACCTTTGAGACGGGATGGGGGAGTGGGCCAATGGCGACCTACCGCAGGCCCTCGTCCCAGAGAATGTTGGGCTTAGTCTTCGATATTGAGGATTACCGCTCATCTCCCAAGCATGTCCCTGTTTGATTGATCGCGGCTCCCTAGATCTTCAGTGACATTATCAGTGCTTGATGGTCAATCGTTCGCGTGCCTGCGGATCAAGTGTAGGCGACGATGCAACGATTGTCAATGCGGCGAACTATTAGGAGAGGGGACATCGCTGCCTCGTCTCAACATCGCCCTCCTGGACACCAATCTGGCCATGGATTCGAACCACCTCGGAACTTTCTCATTGATTTCAACTGAAATCCCTACCTGCGCACTTGTAAGTCCTGACAGGTCGCTCCTTGTCTCCTCTGGTGCGTCCGCATAGGCTATTGAGAGAGGTTAACAGTGAGCTAACTTGCTTTCCTGCCGGAAACCAGATCTTCAGGGTATCATACTATTTCGAAGCTATACACTTGGAGCTGAACTTGCCCGTCTGCGCCATGACAGTGGAGTAGTCAGCACCTGTTGGATCGAACATCACAAGCGCCCTGCAATTGCTTGCCTATGCACCAGCGGGGAAATCCACCTGTGGCGCCTGAGGAAGAACTGGCTACCGCGACCAGGAGAGGCGCCCACCATTGTGCCAGGGATGCTGTCAAAGCACCGGAGCGTTACGGGCAGGCTTTGCTTCGACGCGAGGAGCGCAATGTTGGCAGCTTGGATGGCGAATCAGGTCAGGATCTGGGCACTAGCAGGCGGTGGTATGTAGCTTGTATGGGCTCTGGCATGGCAGAAACTGATGATCGGTATTAGTCACTTCCTACCTCGGTGGTTTCAACGGCACCAGCGAAAGCATGAAGATCGAGTACGTGCATTTCTTGGAGCCCGTAGGTAGGATATTAGTCTTCATCGGTGAACCCGGAGATATGTGAGTGACGTGTAACTTTCCTGACGCAAACTAACCCATGTTTCAAGAGTAGAATATGACGCCCAGACTCAGCAGATAATGCGTCGCGTGAAGCTGGCGAGTCGTATGTCAGTTGGACAAGTATGAGAATTGAGTACAAATCCTCATTGCCTCTTCGCAGACTTGCCGCCTCCGTGGCTCAGGGAACCCGGTACCTCATTGCGGTACCCGATGGGACCATGCATCTGTATCACCTTCTCGATGAAGAGAACAATTCCAGTGCCACCCTTCGCCTATGCCCATCAGTGGTGCATCGCTATACACAAGCTTTCACCCCGCATGGCAAACTGATGATCCAATTGACTCCTGAAGACGGTGTGCTGCTGAGCAGCGATGAAACCAATGTAGTCCGCTTCTGGGACAAGAACTGCGGTTCTCTGTGGGGATTCATTCGCTCTGCTGGAGGTGGGTGATTCGCCAAGTGCGCCTAACTGCACTCACTCAGCGTCGCATCCAGGTCGCGTCCACGCGTGTGCGCTCATCCCATCAACAGCACCGTCACTCCTCAGCAACACTACCGTACATCGTGTTGCCCTTTGGACTGCACTTGGCATCGAGCTGTGGGAAGGTACTGTGAATCATGATATCATTGATATCCGCTCTGGCTGAACGCACGTAGTACGGAGGAGCGTTCCAGACGGAACCATGAAGCGGACTTTCGGTCCCATCGTGTCGCCAGGCTCTGCCAAGAACTGCGGGCGAACAACGCCCTCCTCTACGCATCGCAGGAATGTCAGTGCTCTGACGCGCGGAAGTATCGGTGGAGCCACGGGGGGTACGTGTCGTGTAGATAACCTAGACTCTTACAAATTGTTCGCTCACGTTACAAGACGCAGGAAACCCAAGTGCCTCGGACGCTGTTATGGAGATTTTGGCTCGGCTATTGAATCTGATATTCCTGTCTATAGCGCTGTCCTTCATACCCCCTGTTTAGCTATTGGAACACCTTCTGTGCCGGCACTTCGTCTGTATCAAGAACATTTTGATCTCTATTGGGTCACTGGCTCAAGGAAAGCCCCTCCCTGGCGCAGCGCGCCGGAAAGGGCACACAGTGTGTGGTCGGACTGTAAGCTTGTGGTTCATGGAGAATGCTCACACTAAGCAGCGGGTGTCGCGTCTTACAGCCCGGCTTTGAAGGCGTCGTGGCTCATGAGGTGCGTCCCGTATATTTCCAAGAGGTCCTCCCGCATATCACATCATTCCTGCCGCACCGGAGACAGTGCTGAACGTGCAACGGCAACCTACGAGATTGTGAGCGCGGAAGCGTGGCGTTCAATGCGTCGCTTTGGTTTTGATGGAAGTCCCGACAGCTCGAGTTCCCCGACTATGACTGTGCTTCGGGCGTCGCCATCGATTGAGTAGACGGCAGAAGTTACGGGCCGAGGCCGGACTCCGGACGAGGATGCGTGACAAACGGGGTTTATTACGAGGGCTACAGGGAGCGAGACGAGGAGGAGCCCGAGCGCCGACGCCGATAGTGGCGAGGCGGTGACGGCGGGAAGGTGTTGGTTCGTCTAAGTATCAAGGTCAGAGCCGACGACGGGTTGCTAGACAGAGAACGGTGCTTCAGTGGGGGAAAGACTGAAGCACGGGATGGCTAAACGAGGCGTATACTGGAAGTGACAGCGAATCCAAAGAAAACGTGCCCATGGAGATATCCGGATCATGGATTAGACGTGATTTGTGGGTGCAAGCGCCCGATGCAGCGTGTACTTCCTAATCCAGACGTCTGCCGGTTATCGGCGGGATTGCCATTGCGGAAGTACTGCGTCAGTGCTTGTACGCCAACACAGAGAGCGGGAGCGTATCGCAACGCGTAAGTACGTCAGTCCGAATCGGGATGTCATGTGTAACGAGCTGCACAACAGCCTTGCCATATTGGCGGAACCGGAAAAGTCACTGAACAGGCCGGCAGGGTGGAAACCCTTTCTGGAGTGCGAGATATCCTGGTAACAGTGGCTGGAAAGGTTTTCTTTGTTAGCCTTTTCCGAGCCTTTACTGAGCCTTTTCTGCCAGTCAGCAACTCCACCGGAGGAGGTTTCCATACACCCAGGCTTTTACGAGACTGTTCAGGGGCCATACATCTGGCTATGCCTGTCGTGCCGTTACAGCAGAGAGGATCTTGTCTAGCTCGACGTAACGGTTGGCGAGGACGTCCTTCCAGATCGAGTCCGAGTCAGGGCGTTGTATTGGTTGCTCGTGACTCGTAGAAGCGGATACGCGCACGGCACGTCAGGCACCGATTCAGGTAGAACCCGAGGTGGCGTAGCACATCCCATGATCTGCTGGTTTCAATTGTGCAGCACCAGTCACAAGGGTGCTTCTCCGAGGTCTCGTGGAGGGTCCTTTTCCTTGCACGTCAAGTAGCACACCTCCCTCTTGTTGGGCTCCACCAGCAGACTGACTGTCTTGAACTCAGTAATGCTAATGGATGACTTCCTGTAAGAATCTGGAGCCTCCAGACGTTTCCAGATCACTTTTCGGAGTTTGAAAATCATCTAGAGATCTTGGAGCCTGTAACCATAAGGTGTTGCGCACATTCTCTAGATTTGGAGTCCGTTTTCTGAACCCCTCAGGCTGGTTGCACCTGGCTATGTCTCTCGTGCTCTCCTGACCGTGCCCGCCATGTCTGCCAATAATCCTAGTGTTCTCGACGACTCATCTGATGAGGACTACGATGAGGACCTCGAAGAGGAGGCAGCACTAGCTGCGGCAGTAGTCATCTTCGGCGCCGAAATGGGCCGTCAGCGACACATCGAAGCCCGTTTCCACGTCGACGCTACCTCCGCCGCCCACAGCTCCTGCCGGATCCGAGAGAGAACATGCCATGGCAAGTCCTGTACAATACCCGTGACGATCGAGCCTTCATCACGACCATGGGTCTCGACTGCGCGATGTTCGACCTCATCCTTCAAAGCGGCTTCGCCGAGCGCTGGAACCAGTCGACAATCCCTCGCGAAGACACCAACCCTCATGGCCAGCCTCGACTTTGCCGCCGCTCACTCGATGCTGCAGGTGCCCTCGGCCTCATCTACCACTACCTCACCTCCGCAATGCCCGACACCGCCCTCCAGCAAATCTTCGCACTCAACCCTTCGACAGTCGCCCGTTATCGAGCATTCGCGCTGGTTATCTTGCGCGATACTCTGCGTGAGATACCAGAGGCTCGCGTCTGCTGGTGGGAGTCTGCTGAGGAGTGCGAGGAGGACTCGCGCCTCATCGTGGCGTGGCACTCTCTACTGTACGGCACGATCGGGAGCATTGACGGGCTCAATCTTCTCACAGCAGAGGCTGACGATCCCGAGCTGGAGAATGCAACATACAACGGGTGGTTGCATGGGCACTACACTAGTTGTGTGCTTGTCTTCTCGCCCCGAGGTGTGTCTGCCTGCCTGACAGTCCGACAACTCGCTGAGTCATCAGTAGGCATCATCAAGGGCTGCGTCTACAACGCGCTGGGCAGCTGGCACGATGCCAAAATTGCGTGCCTGATCTACAGCAAGCTCCGAGATAGAACTCCTCCAGGGTACTTTCTCATCGCAGACACAGCCTTCCCGCGTGGCGCAGCGAGCATTGCCGGCCGCATCCAAGCCCCACTCAAGAGCAACCAACAGCTCCCACGAGATCCGCAGGAGCGTGATGCTCTTCTCGCCCACAATTGCCAACTTGTCTCCTATCGCCAGACCGCCAAATGGGGTATGAGGTACTTCCGCGCTAGCTGGGGCCGCCTCCGCCTACCTCTTGACATCTCTGACTCAGACGGGGGCGCAAACACCCTGGGGGTTTGTCTGCGGTCGACAAATCTCCGGACGGAACGGGTGGGTGTGAACGAGATCCGAACAGTGTACATGCGATACTGGGAGGAAGCAGAGGATGAGGATATTGGGGCAGACTTCGAGAATGTCATTTTCGGGGAGCTACGTCGGCGAGATCGTGTTGCTCGTTTCCACCGTGTGAGTGTAGACAAGTAAGAATCAATGTATATTTCTGTACTACTCTAATCATCTCGGTACATGTCATCATCTTCTACAAAGTTTGCTGTGCGACGACAGGTAGGCATGACCGTTACGGTGACCGACGTTGACTGAATCTCTCTGTTGGCTGCACGACGCGAGCTCAAAGTGATAGACACTAGTGTCACGAGGCCGGAATTGTCAGGAGTCTGAGGACGGAATGGATGTGTGGGAGGATGGCGGGGAACCGTGTGGGCAGCTGATGCACAAGATGGACCTGCAGTGGGACTTGTGGGATGAAGCTGCTCTGCGCTCTCCTGCCGTGCAGCGAACCATGGAAAGGGAGGAAGGGATGCGCTCCGGTGATGGTCGGGTGGCGGCCTTGGCATGCTGTGATGGCCCATCATCGCAGTCATCATGTCGTACATGTCGAGGCGTGACTGCAGACGAGTTCTCTCTGCCGTCTGTTGCTGCAGCTGAAGGGTGAGGGATTGATTGCGGTCCATCAGGGCCTCAATCCACGTGCGGAGATCTCGATTCTCTTGAGCGAGCCGGTTGATCTCATCCTGGGCGAGCCGCCGAGAATAACGTGCTTCATCACGTGCTTTACGCGCACTTGGGTCGAGGCAGGCAGAGATCATGCTGAGAAACTGCTGGGTCTGAGTGTGACGACGGTGAGGACCAGAGCTACGGTCACTGGCGGGGCCCACAGAGCTTGACAATGTCGTTGACTTCGAGTGTGTAGATGACTTCGTTGGCTGCTCAACAATCTCAACTTCGTCAGAGCTTGAGACGGGACCCGCTTCAACATCCCGTGCTTCTTCTTCTGAATTATCCTGGATTTTACGCGCTAAGTTCCAGCGCGTCTGGGAGTCGTCGAGCTCCTGCACGCCTACCTTCCCATCTATACAGAACTGGATCTCCATAGCCTCCTCAATATACCATGGGACCTCCGCCCACTGGTGGGCTTCTTGCTGCCCTCGTGAATGAACTAAACTGATACAGTCAGCTACAGACATTTGCGAGATCGTTGCTGACGTACACCATCGAACTTGCCCCTGATCAATTTCTCATTTCTTGTAGGTCACCCCTTCTTCTGCGCCCAAGCATTGAACTCCTCCATCACATGCGTCCACGCATACGGACCTGACGGGAGAAGGCGGTGGACAATCTTGAGGAGCTGTCGCACGTCGGCCTCGCTGTAGTTGCTTGATCCCAGCTGGCAGCCGCCGACTCGTGACTGCTCTGACTTTGCATGGCTTGACCTGGAGCTCTTCGACACCTTGTCAGACTCTGCAGTTCCCGACTTCGTCTTCTTCGAGACTGAGGCCGTTCAGTCGTCACTTGCCGGGTCTACAGCGCGCTTCTTGCCCTAGTCTCGAGTCGGGATGGGATCGGGCACGCTTTGCTGCGAGCTCTCCAATGGGGCTATGAGCTCCGGTTCGGGTGTACTGTCGGGAGATGGTTCGGGCAAGAGTATTGCAGGGTACTTGCGGTCTTCTGTGGAGCACATGCCGGCAGACGAGGCAGACGCCTGCGGGGGCTGCGGGTTCGACAGTTGTGCATACAGAAGGGGGTCTGAAGGAAGGGAACGAGGCATAGCGTGGACGTTACGCTCTGGGGGCTGGCAGTGACCGTGGGATGGGACTCGAGAAGGCGGCTGTCTGGGGAAGTGTGGCGGTGGTGGTGGTGGGGGAGCAGGGTCTGGCGGGAGGTAGTAGGTTCTGGCCTGACTTCGCAGTGGGCCCTCGGCCTCCGGCTCTACATTCTATCAAGAGGGAGACAGAAGAATTGAATATCATTAGCTCGCATTGCATATGATGGCTCAGTACCTTGTAGCGAGGTTTTTGCACAGGAAGCGGCCCGCCATTTGACCGGTACCGGCCGCTGGGGTCGCCATAGCCATCTGTGGGGTCCATAGCACACGGTAGAAGAGGTCGATGCGAGACTTCTAATCAATGAGTGTAGAGTGAGGAGGATTGAGAAGAGAGCGTCCACGTCGGCGCACCTTTTTAGCGCTCGTCGAGTTTGCATCCCTTGCTCGGGGCGTGCAGCGGAGGGCCGGCAGTGACGCTGTGGCGTTGTCTACACCTTCCAAAACCAGCCTGCCGCCTTCCATTTTGGGCCATTTGGAGGATTTGGAGGCGGCCAGAGCATCTGGAAGGGGGGGTCGACCCCCCCTTCCAGACCGTGGGCGCTTCTCTACTCTGGAGCAGACCGGCCCCACCAGCGGACTTTAAATCTGGCTCGGGATCTCGGCACACCTGCCGTATATGGGAGCTCCACCTCGTCTAGAGATTTGGAGACGTCTCCAGATTCTTACGGGAAGTCATCCAATACCAATAGTCAGAGGTGTGCTGACCCGGGTCGAACCCCGGTCAGACCTTTTTCTGACCCAAGTCGGACCCAAAAGGGTCTGACCTGGGTCAGGGTCAGCACGTGATGCTGTGGGAAATAAGCCCCACCGCGCCGCCACCCAACGAAAGCGCTGGAGCGAGCGTGGACCCCGTGGGCAGCAGGTCCTGCTCCTGTTCAGGCCCATTCTGCCACGTGTTTGACCCTGACCCCGGTCAGGCTGAGGTCCGACCTTTTCCTGACCACAGGTCGTACCCCAGCTCCACCCGACCCCGACCCTTTGGTCAAGGCCTGACCCGCGCACCTCTGTCCAATAGTAACACTTCTAGACCTCATACCGCCACCATCCTGATTAAGCGCCCTCCCGATCCCCCTTTTCGGGCCCACTGCAAGTCACCGGGGCCCTAGTGCTGCCGCAATGTAAAGGTCACCTTGACGAGAGCCAAGGTGAGGTGGACCTTGCCTTGACCGGCATCTCGGCATCGCACCTTGGAGCCACCTTGACTTGACCTACCTCCAAGCTGGTAACTCAGAATTGCCGTTTATGGTAGGCAATCTCAAGGCAAGGTGGGCTCCAAGGTGGAATTTTTAGACTCCGATGACCTTGGAGGCACCTTTACCTTGCATTGCGGCAACACTAAGTCACCCCCCTTGGTCTCTTGCTTCCTACTGGTTCGGTGCTTTTATACGCCGTATGGACCCCCCAGCTTCCCAGGGGGACCTGTGGAGTTCTTCCCCATTGGAGGAAGGCCTCCCCGAGGGCCCCCGCAAATGCCTGCACGTCGATCCACCTGACCGCGGGCACAACGACTCTGGTTTGCACCCCTCTCCTTCGTCCGGTTCGACCCTTGAAAACTGCGATAACCCGTCCACAGATGCCGTCTCGTTAGGCGAAGACGGTGATGAGGATGGGCTCGCGTCCAGCAGCGCGGACGTTGACGTCGACGTGGACGCTGACATGGCGCCTACCAGGCACAACTGCAGAACATCTCTGACTCTTGCGGAAAACGAGTCTACTTGTACAAATTTGTCCGAAGCCACAACTGACGAGACGACACATTCAGTCGGCGTGAAGCCTGAGTGTACGATTCATAGTCCTATACAGCCTGAGCGGGCCATTGCAATGCGGGCGAGACTCACCGGCTGTAGAATCAACCCGGTCTTCGACGTCTACCGCGTAGGACACTTTCCCCAACCTATGTGAGGTGAGTCGCTTTCTGCTTCGCTGCCATAGGGCATTCCATGAACCCATCTTTAGGGAGTGTACTGGGCTTCCCTCGCTCGATGCAGAAGTTCGTCTAGTTCAACCGATCAGCGTTCATGCGCGGAACGCCTGTATCATAGCAATGCTAACCGCTCGTGATGGATAGAACGGATGTGCGTTTATGTTATGCTTGTGCGTCTCCGCGGATCTCATCTGCATGTGCATGAGGTCCAAGACGCAATCCACGCCCCTCACATAGACTGCAGACCTGCAGCGGGCCAGCATACAACAATCCGGCCAGTGGCGGTCCGGGCAATGTCCAGAGCGTGGCATCGACGCTCAGCGTCCTCCTCAGCGTGATCGAGAAGAGCAAGCGCGTCGCAATCAATGGTCTGGCGATATGTGTGATCGCCTCGTAGCTCTGCTGCGGCTTACACATACAGTATATGCAGGACTTCATTCTCATCGCCGAGGGAAGGAGGATCGCAACTCAGCAAGATAGGTACGCTCATACCCGCTGTGCAGGCGCACACCCCTCCCAGAAATACGGACTGACCTGTCAGCCTCCGCTTCAATATCTCAAGCTTGGCTGACCCTTGCGCCAGTCGTGGTGTTCTACTACAGCGGCCGTATGACTCCCGGAGCTTTCTATCCCCACTGCTGCCGCTGCCTGTCCTACAACGTACTGACATGAGCGACATCCTCGCAGGGGTACCTTGGACCGTCCAGACGAATGTACGTCCTCGAAAAGCGCGATCCAACCGCCTGCGTAGACGAAGCATCCATCTCCGCAACATCGGATCATCAGCACCTGTGTCACGAGGGGCAATCGCCCATCTCCAAGCCTGGAACACGCAGAAAACTGAATGGCCATCTCGTACGTTGAAGCACGCCGTAGCAGCGGCTCGGTGGCACGAGAGCATGGGGGAAACGTGGGGTTCGCTAAGAGGTGGTAAACGACCAGTGTAGCAGTGCGGGTTCGATGAGGACGCCTCAGCTGTGGGTGGTACTTTCTAGATAGCTAGAGCGTAGACGAGAGGAATAGAATCGTACGCCGAATGGCCGTTCTTTGGTCGACGAATAACGGATACGATTGAACGCGAACGGACGAACGAGACGGCGGACTCGACCTCTGTGGTCGGACGGGCGAAGGCACACGGAGAGAATTGACTGTGAGAAGAACCTGTCCATTCGATGGTGGGACGTCGCCTATTGCACAAACTCGTCCGCCGGCCTCCAACCGTCCTCTTGGTCGAGGCCGTCTGCGCTGCTTCCCGAAAGTAAAACTGAAATGTGCATCAACTGATCGTACCGTATGGGAAGTGCCCTTTTTCGAAGAGAAACGCGTCGGCCGTCAGCCACGAAAGGACAGCTCGTCGACGGAGGGATGTCCCGGAGCGCGGAGCTACGACGACGATACCTACGTGGGCTGGCCCCCTTCAGCCACGCGGGTACGCGGAGCTTCTTGACGCCTGCTGCAGCCTCCCGTCTCCGCGATTCCCTGTCTCCGCCTCGAAAGCGTCGGCGGGGAAGAGAGGGAGAAGTGGAGGGATGAAGCGAGTTCGTACGCGAGTATTCTGACACGGCAGAAAGAGATCTGGATGGTGGTGGCGTCTGGTTTTCGTGCTGTCCGAACGAAATGGAAAGGCGGATAGAAAGAAGGCGGAGTGAAGCAAAGTCCGAGGCGAAGGACCGAGACCAGTATGTACATCGTCGTGTCCGAGAGAGATTGATCTGGGCGTCTAACCGATCCCTTGACATCATCACGTGATTCGAGCGCGTCGCGCCTGCTCGAGGGCCTAGTAATACTACTACTCGACTACTACACGCTGGGGCGAGCCAGATGTCGGACGGGTATCTGAAATCCAAGACACCGGTTGGGTGTGTGACCAATACCGGACCGTTGACTTTCGCGCGTTTACTGACAGATGTCTGATGCCAAACACCCGACCATCCTGTGCCAGATGTCGGGCAGATATCTGGGATTACGTGGGACTCTCAAAAAAAGCACAATCAATGATTCGAACCAGCAGACCCATGATCAGAGCACGGGCGCGGAACCACTGAGCCTTGAGGGCCTTTCCACAAAAATATGCTTGAGCGATATACCGTGTTCTTCCAATGTTGGTACTGGGGTTATCCAGGTCATTCCACCATTTGTAGTGCTCAGGTTATGTTATATAGTACAGCTGTGAGGGTTTGATTTGCAAGGGATGTAGCGGAAGTCTCCCAGTGCAATGAATGGTAGGAGCACCAATGCTATGAAGGGTGTGCACCATGGGACCCGGACTTCAGGATTTTTGTGAAGTGTGGGCTTATTATTTAAGCTCTATATATTTTATGTATTATATCCCAGACCTCAAAAGCTCTGACGGTGCAGCGGTCAAAGGGTGGCGGACAGGCTCTTTGAAGCTGGGTTCGAGTCCTCAATGTGCTTTTCTTTTTCAAGCGATCGTACGTAAAGCCAGATACCAGCCGGATATCTGGCGCACACCGCACCAATGCCCGGCGCTATATATTGACCCGTTGGCGGGAATCAAATATCGAGCCGACCCCCGCGGCCAGACATTGGACAGATGTCTGCTCTGCATCAGCCGGGTGTCTGGCACGGATCGGCTCGATGAAATCCGACCAGATACCGGATCGATACCTGGGTCGTCTGGGCGTGTAGAAGACTCTCGGACTGTAAGTAGTTCTACACGTCCACAGCAGCCAAGTCACACGGTGGAGGTAGGCGAACGGTCGGGATATCGATATCGCGCAGCATTGATTGACCATTTCTGCGGGAACTATATCATTGCGAAAGCAAGGCGAAAGGCTCGTAAATGCTTTTTCGCTGTGGCAAAGTCGTTGAGAAGGCACCTACTTATCCTGGGCTGGGAAAGGCTAGGGCTTTCTAGCGCCCATTTCACGCCGGGAAAATGAAAGGTGCCTTTCGCATGGCTTGCGACGTCAAAGAAATTGTCAATCTTACACTATGCTGAAGTGAGGATCGCGACGGAGAAAGGTTTCCATGGCCTTTCCCGGCCCAGGATAGGTGCCTTCTCAAAGCCTTGACATTTGCGGAAAAGTATTCACGGTAAGCAGCCTTTCTCCGTGCCTTTGCAATGTTTTCGCGCTCACAGAAATGGTCAAGCTGATGCTATGGTTAATATACTCCATGACCTTTTTCACCGGTGAGACCGGAGGCTTTCGGATCTTCCCGATTAGAGCTTATTTGCAAAGGCAAAAACCATTGGGTGGGGTGTTCCTGAGCCAATCATATCGCGGAATTTCTGGGCGCCTTACTATATGAGGCAGGCAATGCAATGCATTTTGCGCTTGCAAATAAGCCCTAATACGGAGATTCAGAGAACTACAGCGTATGATTAACCATTTTTCTGACGTCGAGATCTATGCAAAGGGTTCGTATAATACGGCGTTTCCGGAATATTTGCTGATATCGTTTCCGGAGCGTGGAACGGCGCCTAGAACGCCACAGCCTTTGCCAGCCCAGGATAGGTCCATTCTCAAAAGCGCGGAAGTGTCTACGGCTGCTAGCCTTTCGCCTCGCTTTCGCAATGATATCGCACCCGCAGAAAGGGTAAATCTGGTGCTGTAGATAGTCTTGTGATCGACTATTGCTTTGGATGCAATTCGTACGCCGAAATATGGCTGAAGCCGTACCGCGATATGAGGTGATCAATGATTGATATCATTTCCCTTCACGAAAATGGTATGCATGTCAAGAAGATTTACGACGCCTTTCCTATCGGCTAGAGGGGCAAACTTAATAACCGGTAGACCGTATCCTTTTCAGGGTGAACGAAGCCTACCACGGGAATGACCCACATAGTATAATCAATCGCCGTCCTTTCTCGACTGCTCAGAAGACTAACCTGCTTCCAGTAACAGAACTAATGTATAGGATCTAGCCGTTACTCCTGTGGGAAAGGTCATCGTGTCCCTACTATAGCTACGGCGACCATGTGAGATGACTTTCCGCGCCGATCAGAAAAAAAATGTCACGTAGGGCGAAAGGTTATGAAACTGCCGACAATCAGATCACAGATTCTCGGCAGGAAAGCGCGAGTGATATTCTTACATTTTGCACTCAATTTCCCACCCCTTCCCTGCCAGGAAAAGGCTGACATTTTTGCAGTGGCATGTGCTGTCAATATCGCGGAGTCTGTAACTAGCTTTCTGCTCCGTTCCGATCCTCCATCGTGCGATTCGAGGGGCAGATATTCTGTTGATCATCAATCTGTGTCTCCGACCTCCACGTCCACTTTCTGACACGTTCTGGATGCCGGCACCTACGCTATGCTCTGGTTTCTCTCGTGAAGGGCTTGTGACGACTCGGAGGTACCTTTGGTATCTTCTACGACTGTCAGGATCCCACTAGATGTTGAGCTGGAGCGATCATGCCTGCCTGGCTAAAACTACTAGCTGTCCCTGAGTACTGAGTTGGCGCCTACGCAGCCTCGATAAGTAACCCACGGTACTCACCTACAGTAGCTGAGGTTTGGACATTGCGGTTGAATCAGCTCACGGCCCAGTTGCTGCCATCTGATGGGACAAGCCCCGTGTTGGCTCGTTCCCGCTAATGCGCCCATAAGCTTCCAGCTTCCTGACGAGGCCCGACCCTACCATGCCAGTAAGTTCGCCTTACGACTTATATCCCGATCCCGAGCCATCCTATGCCTCTTGCATTGTTGTCGACTCACTTGTCGATCGCATGAGAGGCCTTGGAGGGTGCTATCAGCGCCGCCGAATAGTGTCGTCCAAGGTCTAAGTTTCCGAGACCCAACATCTCCCTGCAGGCGGGATCTTGCGCACCCTGTGCAAAACCCGGACGTCCCTCTGCCCCATCCGACAGTTTCTGGCATGGCGAAGCAAAATGCGAACGACTGTCTGCAGTACTGACACTTCACTCTATCGCTGATTATAGCAGGCTGCGATCCTCCACGAAAACAACATGCATGTTGCTGACATCTTCGTGAATCCTGGATCGTTGTTGCGCGGACTTGGTCCTGTCCGAGCTCATGTTATATTGAAAATCTCTTAGCCGCTCTCGCGAGAGCCCTGCAGAGGTTGCCGGGATTCAATATTCAATATGCATCGCGACATTGTCAGTCTGCCACCCTCACAACGGATTGCCTTCATCGGTCGTCTGCACACACGAGCAAGTCTCGATATTATTCCAGTCGTGGCATTTGCCTGTAAGGTGAGGCTTGGCGATGTGCAATAAGTGCGTCTAGAATGCACATTGGCACATGTAGAACCCCCCCCCCCCCCCCACAGTAGGTTGTGTATATGAAGCGCGAATCGCTCGGAAGCTGAAGTGCAGTGGCTGGTGGCTGACAGTGCACTGTATCGCAGAACACCCTCCCACTCCCCAGCCTCGCCTAGGTAGGTGCGTTCTGAGAGGAATAGTAGCGCCGGGATAGCTCAGCTGGGAGAGCAACAGACTGAAGTTCTGGAGGTCGCGTGTTCAATCCACGCTCCTGGCATTGCTTTTCTCATGTTTTGGTGCAGCTGTTTGCTCCGACGCGAAGTGATCGAGTCACAGAAGTGCACCTTCCCGATCATGCCGCAACAGGCCCGTAATTAGTCTCGTTCCCATCCCTTCTGGCGCTAACTGAGGTTCTACAGGTCTCCCTCAACCGGCGCTAACCAACAAGCGTGCGAAATTTCAGAAAGTGCCCTTCGTTCCCATTGGCTCCTCTGGCGGAGCGTAGCGCAGCGTTGGTGAGCGCCGTTGAGGGAGACCTGGAGAACGTCTGGAGCCGAGACTAGCCCGTAATACAGCACCTCAGCAATGGAGACCACAATCGGCTAGCTACTGTATCATCCCTCACGAGTCTAATGCATCTCGTCCAGCCTATTCTAGAAATTTAGTGGTCTATCATATGAAGACTTGCCGCAGAACTCTGAAGTATATATGTGGAGTCCCTCGCAGGAGCTGCCGGTCGGTAACCATGACTCAGGATGAGAGTCTCACGATCTTATATCGCAGTACCAGGTACCGTCCACGGGCAACGGCCCGAAGCACACGCCAGCTGGCCCAAATGGACTCGACGGACCCAAATTGCGGCATTGACTCAAGAAGTCGAAGTCGTGAGCTTGAGACTCCGTATAATTCATGATGCGAAACATAGCAACCCCGAGATGGAGTGCGAAAGTTTACATTGCGCCTGATTCGCACGAACACTAGTGAGTAGTACCAGGCTCGCCCATACGCATGTGGTAGCTGTCTTCACTGCGGAGTAGATCGAGCCGAAGCGGGTATCCCACAGAACGTCACCCAACTAGTTTCACTGTGTCCCGTACGTGGTGGCGACCGGTGGTATGTCGGGGCGGTGACATATCAGGCGACTTCTTCCTTTTGCCGTGCGCTCAACAGGGCTGCAACCGAAGCGATCGTGCGAAGCGGCAGCCACGCCTGCGAAGTACAGTACTATCCGCCACTGAGCTCGCAGAGAGCATCGTGAACGATCTGTTTCACGGTCCGTGCAAGTAGAAGGTGACGCGTTGACCACTTTTGCTGAACTAGCGGTCTCATCAACAGGGTACCCTTGCGTCTGGAATGCCAGGTGAGGGCTCGTTCATGTAGTAGCATGCCGACTAATTTCGCAGGCTCCTCCAGGGGTGCTGCCGCTCCCGATATCTACGGAAGAAGCATGGCTACCATCCTACTCGACTTCTATGCAGGAAACCGTATAAGCGAACGGCTGCGACGGCTCGCGCCCGCCTGGCCTGAGCCTATTGCACTTGAAGTCACCGATACACCAGAGGATCTCGATCATAGTGACCCGCGCTTCTGCGCATCCCGAGAGAAGCGCAACATAACCTCGCTGGGCATAGATGGACATATTGCACAGCACCCTACGCGGCAGAAGAAACGCGGGACATCGCTGAGGCTATAAATGCCGGCCGAGCAGAGTGCGAAGACATCCTAGGGCACCGACCTTCAATGCCCTGCAGCGCACTACAGACAGGCTTACCGACCATGTCTATCCTTCACCACCTCGACCAGAACCTGCTCTACTTTGTACTCAGACTGATAACTCTCCTTACTGGCATTTCCCTTCTTCTCTCCTTCCTCCGCAAAACCCCTCGCGACAAGGCGGGCAACACCGTTCCACCAGGTCCAGCTGGCTTGCCTCTCTTAGGTGCGTCGTACACCCTTCATTCTGAGTCCGGACTCGATGGGGTACTGACCGTCCATGTCACGCTCAGGGTGCTTCACATATCTCACCAAGTACCCCGAGCTCAGCCTCGACCGGTGGGCCCGCAAGTATGGTCCACTGTACTCCTTCATGATCGGCAACCAGCGTTTCGTCATCCTGTCGGACCCGTATGTCGTCAAGGACATCCTCGTCACGAACGGCGCTATATTCTCGTCGAGGAAGGACATGTTCATGAAGGTGCAGACCATCCTTCAGCACCGCGGCATCACCGCGACCGCATATAACGAGGTCTGGTGAGTCGCGGCCGGCTTCCCGTGTGTTCACGCTCTCATGCGGTGACTAGGCGCAAGCATCGGCGCATTGCTACCAAGATGCTCGCCGCTCGCGCGGTCGCCACCTACTCGTTAGCCCTGGAGGTCGAGGCCAAGGCGATGATCCGCGACCTCCTACAAGATAGCAAGGCCGGAGCCTTGCCTATCAATCCCTCTGCCTACGCAAGCCACGCGGCGCTCAACAATATTCTGGTGCTCATCTACGGCATTCGCACCGACTCCCTGAGGGACCCCATCGTCGCTGAAGTACTGCGCATGTCCAGGGAATTCATGTACGTTGTTCAACCGCCCGTGCCGATACCGAGCCTGGGCACGCTAACGCTGTGTCACATCGCAGGAACACCACCGGCTCCGTGTCGAACCTCGTCGACTTCTTCCCCATTCTGCAGAAGCTGCCCAACCGCATGACGGCGCGAGGTCGAAAATTGAACCGCGACATTATCGCGTTCAACAAGCCCTTCCTCGCGGACATCCAGGAGCGCCTCAACCGCGGCGAGGACGTTCCCGACTGCCTGGCGAAGACGCTTCTCCAGACGCGTGAAGAGGAAGGGTTGGACGACCTCGATATCATCATCATGTGCGGGACGCTGATCATCGGAGGCGTTGAGACGGTGAGCCTCTCTCCGATGTCTGTTTGAAGTCTGGGTAGCATGACAGACGTCGGGCATGTTCAGACAGCATCGATTCAACAGTGGTTCGCTGCGCACATCGCGGGTTGCACTGACGTCCAGGCGAAAGCACAGGCCGAGCTCGACCGCGTATGCGGCCGCGATCGCCTGCCGACTCTGGAGGATGAGCAGGACCTGCCCTACATCCGCGCTATCGCCAAGGTCAGTCTTCTAGTGAACCGTTGGAAGCTGGTGTGAATTCAACGCTGACCGTCGTTGCCTGATGATCAGGAAGTCGCTCGGTTCCACAACCCCTTCTGGCTGGGCACGCCGCATTTCAGCTCCGAGGACTTTTCCTATCACGGATACTATATCCCGAAGGGGACCGTAGTCATTGCCAACACGGTGTGTACCGCGCTTGAGTGCCTGCTTTCATTCGACCTGACAAAATCACAGTGGACGCTGCACCGGGACCCCTTCCGCTACCCGGATCCCTACATGTTCAAGGTACGTCGCCCCCGTTATACTATTGTGGTGCTTGTTACGAACCGTTTCATGGCAGCCGGAGAGATACCTCGACGACACCCTCTCGTCTGCCGACTCTGCACACCTGCCTGACCCCATGGAGCGAGACCACTGGGCATTCGGCATTGGGTGAGTCCGCTCGCTCGAGCTTCCTCAGTGAGAGACCGACTCAAACTCCCCGCAGACGACGCTTCTGTCCTGGGGTCATCCTCGCGGAGAAGGAAGTCTTCCTCGGTCTCGCGCATATGCTCTGGGCGTTCAACATCGAGCCCGTCCCTGGCGACCCCATCGACCTGAAGGAATACGACGGCGTCTCGGGGCGCTCGCCTGTGCCGTTCCGCGTTCGGCTTACCCCGCGGGACGCGAACGTCGCGGAGGTAATCCGCGCATAGCGGGGTTCTTTGAACATCTTGAGATCCTCCCAAATAACTCGTTACCGGATTCCGTGTACAGCCTTGCATAGTTCCGCTCCCGGTGAGCATCGAGCCGAATGCACTGTCCTTTTCCGTGGTACGACAACCAGCCTGATCATACGTGATCTATATACATTCCGAGAGAGACCTATAGGGTTGTGTGATTGCTGCTCAAGAACGTGCCACGTTGAACCCGTCATACACGGTACAAGCTTCGGAACAGAACCACTTCACCAACATCTTCAAACTCCCAGTACGACCAAGTACTCCTGAGATGAACGGGAACCCCTCCACGGAACCGTCCTTATTGCACAGCTGCATGAGCACGAGAGCTACTAAATAAATATAACGGACGGCGACTAATGTAAGTACCACGGCAGCGTCAGCGACGGGTCGTTGCATAAAGCAAACAAAGAGCGTGGGGCTCGCAGATCTAGATTCACATACAGAACCCGAGCGATGGAGCGCGGTGACCGATAGCAGGGGAAACGACAGTGGGTTTTCATACCATGTATGCAAGACGAGAGAGAAACAGCTGCGTCCCAATCCCAAGACCGAGGACGGAGGGAGACGAGAACGCGAACGAGAGACGGCAGAGAGGCACCTAGCTAGGGGAGGTGACGGACGCGCGACTGAGCCTCGACGTCTCGTAGAAGCTCGAGTATCCGCTGTGGCGATACACCATGCCCGTGCCAATGCGCGGCGGGCGCGGGCCCGTCCCGACCGTATTGAGCACGCGTGTGGCCGTCGCAGAGGGCGGCGACACGGGCGACGCGGTGACCGACCTTGCAACCTGCGTGTTCAGATTCGGACTCGGGCGGCCCAGCCCCAGCCCAAGCCCGCGCCCCGCCTGCGACAGCGAGAGCGAGGAAGCTGACGAGGAAGCCGACACGGACGATCCCGCCGCAGCGGGGGGCAATGGAAAGTCAGATATCGAGTCGCTGCTCATCGTGCTGCTCCGTTCGATCGCACTCGTAGCACCGGTGGACGAGATCGAGCGGGAGCGGATGGGCGCCATGACCGCCGCCGAGACCGAGCGCGGGGGCACGATCTTCGATGACGCTGCAGGGCGGGGGAGAACCGAGCTCCCGGGGATGCGGGAGCCCGGGTTCGAGAGCGTGCGTGTGCGCGTGTGGGGGCGCGGACCCTTGAGCTTCGAGCTGCCCGAGACGGGCGGATGCGAGTCTGACGTCGAAGTCGACAGCGAGGTCGAATGCGAGTACGAGTGCGCGTGCGAGATGCCGCTTTGCATACCCGCGGTCTGCGGGAGGCGGAGCGGGCGGGGGACGGACGTGCGCCCTTGCGACGTCTGCGAGCTCGCGACGGACTGCGCGTGGCCGCTCGAGTCGCGCGAGCCGGAGGAGACGACGGAGCTGACGGACGCGTTGGACTGGGTGCGGCTGCGACTGGGGGGGCCGATGGGCTCCGCTTCGACGGAGGTGACGCTCTCGGTTTCGGTGATACTCAACCGGCTATGCGAGAAGCTCGCGGAGGTGGAGCGGGAGAGTGCGCGAGCGCCGGGGCGCGGGGCCGGGGAGTAGGAAGGAGGCGGGTGCGAGAGGTTCAGGTTGCCTACGGAGGTGGACTTTGTGAGCTGCGAGGGCGCGCGGGACACTGTCGCAGGGTGCTTCGCGATGGACGTTGAAATGAGCCGTCGGGTGAGCATCGATGGCGCGTCCTCGTCTTCGCTGTGCCGAGGGTGAGAACTAGGCGAATGATATGCATGCAGGGAGAACGAACCTGTCGCTCCAGCCCAGACCTGTAGTTAGGCCCATACCGGCGCGGAGGAGGCTCTGGTCTTTGTGTCTCTGGCGTCGTCGCTGCGTGTCGCGCGGATCGCGATAGACACCAGACTTCGTCATGGTCGATGTGGCTGCGGAAAGAGTCATCCAGTTGTCAATCCTCATTTCAGATCACTGAGGAATGCCAAATCAACCTTCGGACGCGACGCTGAGAACACTGTTGGCTCGCTTGCCCTCGGTGGCATCGTCCATGTATAGAGACAACGGAGTAGTTCCTGCGGGGAGCAACTTGGACCTTGGGGAAAGCAACCCGTCCCGGAACATGAGGTGTCTGCGACGGCTTCTCAGCAACAGACGCTAGTCAGAAGTGAAAGACGACTGACGGCAAGGGCGTATGGATATCGATGCTTGAATCCGACTCGCTCCCCTCCCCTTCCAGCATCCTCTCCATATCGCTGTCGTCGTCCTTCAACAGCGTACCGTAGTCCGAGATGACCGACTCGTTGTCGTCCGCCACCTTCTCCTTCTCCTTCGCCTTGATCCCCCCCTTCCAGCTCGACGGCACCATGTTCGAGTTCGACCTCGGCCGCGTGAGGGGCGGGTTGAACGTCGCCGACGACTTGCGCCTCGGCCTCGGCGTCCGCGCAATCATCGTCTCAACGTCGGGGCTGTCCGGCCGTTTCGCCGCCCGCGTCCGCGCACCGGCAGGCGCGACCGTCCGGCGCGTCGACGGCGACTTCGGGCTGAGCACTGTAGGCCCCGGCACGGGAGGCAGCATCTTGTCTTTCTTCGCTGGGGTGGACGTGCGGGAGGCCGAGCTCGTCGCGGGAAGATGGGCTGCGGGCGACTTGGGCGTGCTGGGCTTGCGGGAGCGCGGGGCGCTGCCGAAGACGGCCTCTGCGACTGCGGGGCTCTTCGGCGAGAGAATCCTCGTGAGGCTGTCTTTGAGGTAGACGACTTGGTCGTGCTCGTCGGAGGCCATTGCGGAAGGAGAGAGCGAGACGGCGTGGAGGGCAGAGAGAGAGGCGGCCTCGAGGGAAGTTGCAGCGGAGCGTCTTCAGTGACACCGGCTCCCCGAAGCGAAATGAAACGCTCGTGCGCGGATAATTAACGAGGTCACGCACTCACACCCAGAAGACTCGAACAGAGAATGAACGCAGCCGACGCAGCTGGACACCTCAGAGAAACAGACTGACCGCAGAGACGGAGGGGCAGGGGGCGGGCGAGGGAGGGCAGCGACGCCAGACTCGAGGCTCAGACTATCGGACATCTGGGACGTGCAATTCTCACAAGCTGACCGCACGCTCGTCGATGATAGGCCATCAGGATCACGAGAAGGACGAGCAAAGTTCAGGCCAGCGCTGAGAGCGCGGAGGACGAGAGCAAGATGGAGCTTGTGACTGTAGCAACGAACGGTGATGGACATCATCCGGATTCCATCCTGCGAGATGCCCAGCCGCGGACCTCGAACGACGTCCAGCTCATCGCCGACGACATCGGGACAGCGTCGGACGTCTGCCATAGACTAGTACTTGACAGGGCGTACAGCGTGTATTACGAGGAGACAGTGCGTGCAGGAATGCCGACAAATACTTCTATAAGTTACCGTTCGTCTTGGGCTCAGCTCAGGCACAGTCAAGCACTGGCCTCCGCGCGCGCCCATGTTACAAAAGTGAGATGGAGAAGTCGTCGGAAAACCCCTAAAGCAGACCCGGATATCACCCTCTTCACTTCTCGACCACGTCGGTTCGCCTGCTTCGGAGATGGTGGTGACCCTTGCTCTTGTCCTTGACGGAGCTTTCCCGCTCAAGCTCTTGGCCCGCTTGATTTCCACCAGTCGATGCCTTCATCGCCTTGATAAAGCCCCTATGAAGTGGTGCGCAAAGTGGGTGTATGCACGTATGAGCGTCTGCGGAGATCAGAGAATCATGCAACAGCGAGTGGTACGGACCGCTGGGTGGCATCGAGGTAGTCTTCGCGGTCGTATCGTTTATTGGTCTTGACTGAGACGCCATTCTTCGAGACGTCGACGCCCTTCGTCTTCAGCCTAGCACGGATGGTATCAGATACCCAGTCATGCTGCGGCTGCAGGGGATCAAGGTGAGCACAGACTTACGAATCCTTCGTAGATTGCACCGCGCGAGAGATGGCTTTCATCGCGACAAAGCCTCCATAGACCAATGCGGAGATGATTGACAGGGTCTGCGGAGGGCAAGTTCAGCATGCACGTGCAACGCAGATGGAGCTTCATATGAATCAAAAGTGAATCAAGATGCTCCGGCCGCCAGCTCGCGATGCATGCTGTGTGTACAGAAGCAACTACCGTGCAGCACACTGCGCAGGCCCTGGCTTAGTAGGTGGCTGAACGTTAGCGTGGCTTTCTGCACAGCGCGTCACACGCCGGAATGCATGCATGCGGTGGCTCTCGAGGGCAAACAGACACGAATTGACTGTGTGGGCGCAGACGTACCACCACGAGGGAGAGATAGTCGAACCTAGTGCAAGGAACGGCCATGGCGAGCAGCGGGATCCCGTAAGCTCACGGAGGCTAACTGCAGTAGTAGGGAAGAGGCGTCAGACGTACCAGGTCGTCATGTTGCGTCTGTGCAACTTCTGCTATGCGTATAGTGCGCGGCGAAGTTGTGGTAAGGCTGTCTTTGCGTGATGGCGGTTTCGTTGTGCTAGTTCACGTCGATGTCGCTTCTTGAGCAGGGAGTCTCATTCGGCGGCTCCGAGTCGGAGGATGTTGTTTGCGTAGAAGCAGTGCGGCGGCGGTGGATCCGCAGGTATCCGCTTGCCGCCGTTCGCACTGCAATCTGTCAACGGTCATCCGCCCTCCCCCAGAAATAACTGTGGAGTGGACCGCTCGGACATGGGTGCGTTGCTCCATCCCCCTGAATGAATCCGGGAGGATGTTCAACCTGTCTTCAACACACGATGGGCATAATTGCATTTATGTATTTGAACCAACTGACCGGTTGTAAGGCATTCGTGGTGTAGCGGTAACATTGGGTCTTCCCATGGCCTAGCTCCGGGTTCGACTCCCGGCGGATGCATTTTGCTCCTCTCCCACACCCCACACCATATGCATGACCAGCATCCGCCACTCTCATATTCGCTTGTGATGCCAGCCAGACATATCAAGGGTAGCTTATTTGTCATTTTCTGACCTACGTCCCAGCTGGCAGCATATATAAGCCCTCCCATACTTCGCCAGTACAGCTCAACAACTCCTGACGCGGGAGAGGGATCTGAGTGCTATTATAAACACTACGGTCACGTTCCGATATGGTGTAACGGCTAACATTGCCGCCTTTCACGCGGCAGCTCGGGGTTCGATTCCCCGTATCGGAGTGATGTTGTTGTTGGACCCACTTTTTCTGCTCGTCGCTCATTTGAGGTTGGCTTCATCAAGGGCTTCGTACTCTGCATCTACGCTTAGCTGGAGGACGCGCAACAAGGCATGGACACCTCTGCTATTCTGCTCTCTGAAGATTCAACAGAGTACACGCTCACGGATGGCTGGGGCCGCGAGAATCTCGCGCTCGATACGGTACTGTATGCCTTAGGAGGAGGATGCCAACCTTTTAAGCTTTTCCTTTCCGTGACCCGGTCCGCGGCCCGTCCCACCGCTTCCGCCGATGCTGCTGCCAAATCAGACCGCCTGGAAACCATGGGTGGTCTAGCAGCAGTGACCCCTCTTAAGGCGAGGACTCCAACCCGGCTACTTTTCAAGTACGTCAGGCATGGCTTCCGGGATTGTTTGCTCCCTGGATGGCCTCGCTACAAGCTCAAGTCGGCGAAGAAAAACAGGAGTTCCTCGTCGGAAAACCTGTCTCGCCTCTACCGCCATGTTCGGTCGCGCTTCCGAAACCATCCCTTCCGATTTACGCTACCTCGTCCACTACCGTATCGCCGTCTCGTATGCATAAAGGGTATCGTCATATATAACATGATGTACTGTAGCAGCAGACATATAAAGCTAGCCTAGTCGGGGGTAAAGCAGTACAAGATCAGAGGCGTGCTGCAGAGGATGGCCCTCTCACGCGCACCCCATAATCACGGGCACGCAGTCCATCAGCCGAGTCCCAGGATGAGTCCCATAAGGTCCTTCCAGCCTCTCTTGACGAGCACCCGCATCCCGCCGCCGTACTCCTCCCCGAGCCACTCGACGAAGCGCGCATCGAGCCCGCTAAACGGCCCTAACTCGAAGGACATCACGTCCTTCGGCGTGAACAGCACGGTTTGCGTGCCCGAAACGATGCCCGCGTCAGAATCCAGTCTCCGTGACGCTTGTTGTTGCGTCTTGCGCGTCTCCAGGAGCGTTGCGAGTCGCGAGAGGATGGCGGTCGTGTTCGCGTGGAACGCGTCCAGCAGTGCGAGCGTGGTCAGCACTTGCCGCTCTCGCCGCGCTGCAGCGGCCTCGTCAAGGCGCGAGCTAGGTTCGGGTACATTGTTGCGTTGACCAGGGATGAACATCTCGCCGGAAGCGGTTGGAGCCTCTTCCGTTGGACGTTGTTGTTCTTGCACGTCGCCGCTTTTGCCGCCGGCCCACGTCCACGCCGACATCGTGCTTGCCCGCCGGAGAGCGCGCGGGGTGAGGCTGCCCAGACCAGACGGAAGTGTGCTCCCAGCGGGACGACCCTCGATACCGAGACCGACGTTGCGGATGTAAGGCGTTGAGCGCGTGCGGAGCCCGAGGTCGTCCTCGCCTTCAAGGCGGATGCTGCCCCAATTTTCTGAGCGCCGATGGCAGCCTGGGTAGGCGGCGCCCGAGGTGCTGCGCCACGCGCCCATCCACAGCCCTGCGCACATCACGCACACGTCTTCGTAGACACGCCAGACGTCTGTCCACGTTGAGCCTGAGGGAGCGTGGCCCTGGCCAGTGTGATGTGAAGGATCGCAGCAGACGTCGAGGGTGCCCTCGGAGTCGAGCTGCAGGAGGCGGTCGAGCTCGGTCCACTGCTATACGCTTAGTTCAGGCCGACACGCATGGAAGATTTGGGCTCACGAGTCTGACGTCGCTCCAGGTGAAGCGGACGCTGGATAACCGATGTGAAGGACCTCGGCCATGTGGCTGGTCGACAGCCTTGGGAATATGGAAGGTTGGCCGCGTATTTGGAGTGGCAGAGCGAAGGTCGATGAGGAGGTCGTAGTACGAGGGTTTGTCGAGGAAGATCGAGTCCGTGGTGCACGCAATCCAACCGCGACCAGACTTGCTCTCGAACTCCAGCTTATCAAGGTCGTTGAGCGTGACCATACCGAGCACCTTGACGCCTGCTGTACTTCGACCCTTTAGGCGGCGAGGGGTCTCGCCGTCGTCGTACGTGTCTTGGCTTTCGGCGGTCGACACCAGTTCGCTCACCTGTTCCTCGTAGCATGTGTCGGCCGCAACTTGGCACAGTATGCATGCAGCCTCAACGGGTGGTAGGGTGATGATGAGCACTCTCCGTCGGCCGAGAATATGCTTGTACAGGGTCAGAGATGAGGGACCGAGTATGCGCAAGAGGTGCGGGAGGTGAACCGTGGGACTTGCGTCCGAGTGGATGCCCTCGAGCTCCGAAGTCCAACCATCCCAATTGCCTACGCCGCCAAGGTCCGGCCGACGTATCTTCCGCTCTTCGAAGAATGCGCGGGCGGGATCCCAGTCGGCGTCGAGTGGCTCGAGCGCATCGCGGTCTTCGAGAGCGGAGTATATGGTGCTGACCAAGGCCTTGAGGCCTGCAACATGTCTCCAAGGGCGTGGACGGGGAGACTTGGCGAGTAGGATGCCTAGTGAGGAAAGGCGGAAACCACGGTGGCCGTGTTCAGTCGTCTGCCGTCGTCGGAAAACGCATACACCCTGATGGTCATCCTTCGTGAAATATCTGTCAAGCAAGCTGTTCAGCTGAATTTCAGATGATGCGGAGGTCAACGCGAAGACAGGGAGGCTAGTGACCGGGTCACACGTCGAGCAAGCCTTAGCCTCATTTGTGTGGTGGCGATTGCCTATGTTGCGCCAGTTCGCTTGAGGCGTCCAGGCTCTTGCAGGCCGTGCTCATCCATGAGGTTGCTGGACGAGTTGAGATGTATACACTCGTAGGCGAATCCCACCTACATCTTCGCAGCCTACCTTCCATACTCCAATTGAACATATGCAAAGCGTGTCCCACCGAATGTAACAAGGGTATTCTCATGAAGTAGTGCTGCTGCGCTTCTCAAGTCCGGGCTTAGACGTGCCTGGGCCCATGGCAAACGTCCCAAGAGTAAAGAATGTAGACACTCACACAACGTCGCGCTCTATGAGATGGAGCCCGCTTGGCAGGCAACTGAACTCGACATGGGACAGGTCGAGGTCTGCTTGGAGTTCAGCAGTGAAACCAGGGCGCGATCTGGTGTCATACCTTCGCTAGCTTTGAGGGACCAGTCAATGATGTTCCCTTTCGTGGGATGGAATGATGCGTGGAAGATGGCGACTGCCCAGCGGTGTTCGCCATCAGCCACAACGAGCAGAAAATATGCGCGACGCACTAATATCCTGGGGTGGCCGGTCTCCAGAAACCGAGGGAGGCATGTGCACTAATCCTGCTGCCTGTAGGTAGAAGTAGCCCAGTGCAAGGGCTTGGTGGCAGAGCCGCAAGGATTTACGAGCCCAGCGAGAGCCCTTGTCGCCGTCGTAGTCGTGGTCGTGGTCGTTGTGGTCGTGGTCGTTGTGGTCGTTAACGAGCTCGACTCTGTGTGCGGTAAGCGGACCGGGTTGTGCTGACTAAGCACACGCAAGCATGAGGTCCGAGTTAGGAAACCCAGATGAGCGCCTATTCACCTTGTCCACAACTGCGAGCTTGCCTGAGCTCGTCGACCTCAACACCTCGCGCTCCTCCCATCCGCCCTGTTCACGACCTTGACGACCCTTCTCACACTTTGACGAACTCACTTGGGCTTGCTAAGCGCATCTGCTGCCTCGACCTTGCCTTTTTGTTGACACTCGCCGGCTTGACTTCCTCATCGCCACAATGATGCACATCCAAGGTGCTGCCGCGGGTCGCCGACCGCATTCGAGGAACAAGAAGTGGGTTGCGGGCCAAGGCGATGCAAGCAGCGGCCACGGTAGCGACGGCGAGCGCTGGGAACGTGGTGGGCACCGTCGACGCGGTGGCAGGGGCCGCATACACGGACAGCACGGCACTCACCTCACCGTTCCCAACGACGTCCACGAGGATGGAGCCAGTGGGACTGAGGACGAACACGTCAGCGGCGGGGAGAGTGTGCACGAAGAAGAGCACGAAGATAGAGAGCCTGAGCTCGAGACCCCAGAGGAGCGCGAGAAGTTCTACCAGGAGGTGCGTTCGGACCTGGATGACTGACGCGTGGACAGCTCACTCTCCAGTCAAGCTCGTCAAACAACGAGAGTTAGAACGAAAGAGGGCGATTGCGGAAGGCAAGATGGACGATCCGCTCGTCCCTAAGCGTCTCGACGAGGCGATTACGATGGTCGGCACCTGTATGGACATGTGTCCGCGATTCGAACGGTATCGACGAGAGAGGGAGAACAACCTGGATAAGTGGGAAGTTGTACGTGCATAGCCGTTTCGTGCTGCTGTCTCTGGGGCTGCTGAATTGTCCGAGGTCGGGTCGGGTCCTTCCAGGTACGTGGCTTACAGTGTTCGGCTCTCCGCCACGAACTCTCCTCGTTGGGCCTTCCTTGGAAGAGTGCTACCTGTTGCATCCGCTAACCTCTTGCTGTTCAGTGGACCTGTGCCCGTTCAAGACCTGTGAACGCAGCCATCGTACAGATTGCGCCACTGCTTGAATCCGACCCGACCTGCAACATTGAGCGGCCCCTCCTGCGACGTACGCTGATTTTGCTTGAAGATTCCCGGCACCAAGCGCGTAGACCACAGGCGCGCGGTCAAGATCTACGAGCGCGCAGCTGGCGACAAGACCCTGCCATCAGACTTGCGGCCGCCTCCGGTCCTCAAGGTACGCCTGAGAACCACTATCACTTAGCTTGATACCAACATGCCTATAGAAAACCCTGGACTATCTCTTCCACGATCTCCTCGTCCGAGAGGGGTTCTCACAGACATACGACTTCATTCGCGACCGCTCCCGTGCAGTGCGCAATGACTTCACTATGCAGCACGAGACCGGTCCGCTCGCTATCGAATGCCACGATCGCTGCGCCCGCTTCCATATCCTTGCTCTGCATCTGGAGCGCGACAGCCCGCGGTTTTCCGTAGCCCTCGAGGAACAGCAGTTGATGAACAGTAAGTATTTCAGCGGAACATCAACAGTAGCAGACGTTCATATGGGACTATCATAGCGCTTCAGAGCTTGAAAGAGTTCTACGAAGACCAGCGTGGTCGATATCAGGCTCCCACAGAACTCGAGATGCGAGTTTACCATCGACTCATTCACATTCGAGACCAACGAGAACGCCACGAGGACATTCCTGACGAGATCAGGAACCACGCAGTCTTCCGGCTCACGACAGAGTTCCGACAACGTGTGCAGGCGAAGAGCGCACCGATTACAAAGACGTCGAAGCTCGTCGTGGACAATGAGGCGATGCAGATATTCTCGCAGCTGGCCGACGTCCTGAGCAAGGAAAACAACATCGTAATGATCTATCTCGTCGCTTGCATCCTCGAGCGACATTTCGGCAAGGACGCGATCGACAACATCGAGGCCATCCGTGGCGACCTCAGTATCCCGGATATCATCGACGGCATCTCCAAACCCTTGGATGAAGCCCAGCCTTCGCCGGATGGTGATGCCTACATTACGGACAGCCCTGCAACGATCATGGAGGAAGTCTCCGATGTGCAGGAGGAGCCAGCCCCAGAGCCTCAGCCGGTGGCGAGGAGCGCGACCGAGTGGCTGTCGAACAACTTCGGCGCCCCGCCCTCGGTGTCTGCTCCTCCACCTACACAGTCACCTTTCGCACCCACGACAAATGCAGCGCCGTCCTCCGCAACTCACACGGGCTCTGCGTTCGCGGGCCTTGGGACGGCGTCGACTTCCAATTTCTTCGGTGCGAGCTCGACTCCATCATCGGCATCCGCACCTGTGAAGTCAGCGTTCGGCAATCTCTCTACGAAGTCCTCCGTTTTTGGCGGTGCAAGCTTTGGTCCCTCAACGAGTGCACCAGCGACCTCTGTATTCGGAGGCGGCGATGTGTCTCAGTCTGTCTTTGATTCCTCGAGCTCAAGCGCGAGTGCATTCGCGCCGAGCACCACTACTGGCTCCGTTTTCGGCGGCCCAGTTGCCTCCGTTCTTCCAACCGGGCCCACGAAGCCCGCCCAACCTCTGAGCGCACAGCCCACCTGGCCGGCAGAGTCGTCTGGATTCGCTAGCGCCTCCAACGCACCATCCACGCAGCCCGGCATATCCTCTGCCCCTACCGCTAGCCCTGCAGCGCCCCCGCCCACAGGCTCAACGCCTACTCGGGACACTTCTCTCAACCCTTTTGCGGCAAGCTTCGTCCCGCCTCAAACTGTCAAACCCTCACCACCACCATTCCCTTCCCAATCCTCCACTCAGCAACCAGCAGAGAAGCCTGCGGCCCAGCAACCGCTTTTCTCCAACCCTTTTGCTGCCCCCTCAACCGGGCTCTCCGCTTCCCCGCCCAAGCCAGCAGCCCCTCCACCCCAGACGAATGGCTTCTTCTGTGCACCTCGGTCGGTACCCACTGAGCCTTCATCACCAACGGCGGAGGCGCCTGGGGACGGTGCATCGCGGGAGGAGATGCCACCACCCCCCACTCCGTCACGGATCATCGAGAGGCGCCAGACACTCTGGGATCTTCCTGGCTCCTCGTCACCTTTCTCCCGGCTGAAGGAAGACCGTATGACCTACACCCCTTCCCCTGGCACGCCAAACGGGCCGTCCTCGCCCATTTCTCCGACCGCTGGTCCTCCTGCGCTGGGGAAGCCCAACTTGGCGGTTCTCCCTCCTACACCTACCGCCCGATGGTTCGAGTCCCCGGAAGCGTCCCTTTCCCGGAAAGGCTCCGTGGTTCACTTCCCTTCCCTTACGATCCCGACTCCGACCGTGTCTGATGTTCTGAGCCCTATCCACCTCCGTACACCTACTCCTGGCAAGACGACGCCCTCAGGCAGTAGCGGCGGGCTTCTGCTTCATACCGGCACGCCTGCGCTGGAGCGGCAAGGCACGCTGGAGTCCTTCACGTCACCGACATCCACAACCAGCACCCCAGACTCTGCTAACAGAGCGCCGAAGCCTGTCCTCGAGATCCAGACAAACGGGTTCACCCCGTCACCCTGGAACAAGGGCAAGGCCAAGGCCAAGGAGACTCCAGCGGATCTCGAACTCAAGGCCATCCATTTCCTCCGCACTAGTCGTTTGGTACGGGACGCCTGGGCGCGGTGGCGGAAGCGCAGGGAGACTAGCAAGGCCTGGGAGGAGGCCTGCAAGCGCAGCGAGTCGTACCAAGCTGAGGTTCAGCGGACGCGGCTCTCGACAAGCCTCAATGGAGCGCCCGTACAGGAGCAGTCGCATGCGAAGAAGCGGCGCGTGTCAGCTGTTCAGCCCGTCGATACGGTTCAAGCGCGGCGCGTCAAGCGACGGAAGTCGGCGCAGTTTACGGAGCCGTTGACGGACGAGGCGCTTGCTCAACGGTTGCAAGAGGTGAGTGGTATGTACAGCTCAATGGTTCACGTATGCTTAGCGTTGCGGACAGAACCGTGAAGAGAACGAGCGGCGATGGGCGAAAGGCTCTTTCCGCCATACGGTACTCGAGCGTCTCAAAGC
The DNA here is from genome assembly GCA_022385805.1 of Pilatotrama ljubarskyi. Classification (NCBI taxonomy): domain Eukaryota; kingdom Fungi; phylum Basidiomycota; class Agaricomycetes; order Polyporales; family Polyporaceae; genus Pilatotrama; species Pilatotrama ljubarskyi. The sequence continues at coordinate 68,092 of MU277750.1, read as the reverse complement.
AAGCCTTCCTCCAGGGACAGAGCTCCCGGAATGGTGCATATGGCTATCGACGAACTCGGTGAATGACAAGACGGCGATCTGGCTGGAGCACAAGTTCGATGTTCCTGCATCTGGCCATTGGGTGTCGGAGAACGTCTTCTGCATCCCTGCCTTCGACTCTGTAGAGCAGCAGGGCTCGCCCGGCTTGATCGTCTTTGAGCGTTCGCCGTTGGAGGGGGTCGACGACATCGAGAGGTTTGTTTCGCATGCGCTCCCTTGCGGTGCAAGCAAGGTCTGACAACGGTGTGATGCAGGAAGTACCGCGTTCTGGATGACTGCGCGCGTCTCCGAGACATCCTCGAGAGCCGTCTCCCTCCGGATGAGGAACACTACCTACCGTGCCTCCTGGTGATCAATTGGTCGGAGAAAGAGGACGATGAGAACACGAGAGACTTTGTGGCGATGGTATATGCAACCTCGAGCTGTCCGCTATTCTGGCCCTGCTGACAATCTTTTTGTCAGACTCGCAAGGCTGTCCGAGATGGTGCCTTGAAGCATGTCTCCTACTTCTCTGTTTCTGCCACTGCCAAGGAGCTGGACAAGAAGTTCGCGGATGTCGTCAATGCCACGCCGCTTGATACGGAGGACCGATTATCTGTCAGGCTTTCCTGGAAAGACATTCGGAAGCTGCTTGTCGCTCCTGTCGAGACGGCCGTCTCAGATCTCGTGGACGGTTGCTGGGCTGACGACGAGTGTAAGTGCCACAACCTCGTTGCCCTGTATCCATTCAGTTGACTGGTTATACGCAGTCGATTGGGTCCGCTACGACCGAGCGGTTGTCGCAATAGAGGATATCCTGAATACTGCGTTGCGGGCGATCCTGGGCCTTTTCCCAGACGCTCCATCACCTGTGACAATAGAGATACCCGAAGACCTGCCCTTGCCAGGCAATATGGGCAGAGGTACGCTTTGGTTCCTTCAGCAGCCGGATGACTTGTCTCACATGACATCAGGATATGCCACAGGTCCATTCTCGGAGGGCCTAGCAAAATTTCTCGCCTCCTCAGTTCAGGACATCCTGGGCGACAAACTCTCCTCCCCGGTCTCTCTCCCTCAAGACGCCGTGGATGCCGCCGTCCACGATTTGGAGAGTACGATTGAGATCCAGGCAAACCGAATTCGCCAACTTGCCGCGGAAGCGGCTTTGAAGGCGTCTATCGGTCCCTCGCCCAAGCGTCGAGCGTCCCAGGACGACCTCCGTCTCAACGGGTATGTATCCCTACTCCATGTCAGTCCCGAGCAATGCCCTCATCAAAGTGCAGATCCTCATCATCGAAGCGCATACGTCTCTCGCCATCCGATGATGGCTACGCCGAGAACGCAGTCGACGGTGCATCCGTATCTCCACCGCCCAGCACGTCCGGGGCCACGGACGTCGGCGAGAAGCCTCTTGTGACTATTGCCATGCTCCGAGCCCTGACGCGAGACGTGCTGAAGACCTACGGGTCTGCGAAGTAGACAGTATCATAGCACGATTCTGGAAGTATTTAGTCGCATACACTCCAATGGCTTGTATATCTATTCGAATTGCTTCCATCGTTCGCTGTCCGTGTTTATATCGATACCAAGTGCTACGTACCCGCTCGATTCACGTACATAGCTCCCTCGCAGCCAGTAAGGCCCGTTAGTTCGGCCAGTACAGTGCGAGGTATGCGTCTAAACCAAGGTCGTCCTCTGCCGGCTGTTATGCCTTCCCCCAACGCTCATCATCCCTCGTTCGGCCTTGCAGGAACACGCTACAAGGAGCAGCTGGATTCCAAAGAGTAGGAGAACTACAGGCAATGCCGGGTATCTTTGTACGTACTACTTGAGGGGTATACTATACTGCACCCGGCTTTGGGATAGACGCCGTTTGGACCGGGCTTTGGGATGGCTGGCTTCAACACAGATACCACTTCCATAGACCCTTCAAATATATCTGCGGGGACTTCTGCAACGTCTAATCTACTCGTCTGACAAGGAACAGAGGTTGTCGTAAGTGAATTCGCTGAGATTTTTGAATAAGAGTCAGGCGAGGCGGGCCGCCAAACTTGTCTGGACCCCTTTTTGCTGCAATTCTGACAGCATCGTCGCCGACACCCTCATTCTCTACCCGGGAACGTTCGAGCCTTGTCCAAGGTATCCGCCAGTACTCTTTCCCTGCGGGTTAGTGCTATACAAATGGTTGCAGGAGTGACGAAAGAGCTCCATAGAAGCGCCTAAGCGCCCATCCCAAATCCCGGTCAGAATGCCAGTTCAAAGAGGTCTGCCCTTTATCTTCCCAAAACAAATTACAGGCATATGTAATCTTAGGTGGCATGCACATATATGAAGGTTTGAGAATAAAAGATGGAGGTAGGAGAGAGCCAGAGTCTTATTATCAAGAGTCATCCCAAAGCCGGGTGCATTATAGTATGGGATTGAAAGCAATCATGCTATACAAACAAAGCGAAATGCGGAGGACTATGAGTACTAGTTCGGTGCAGATTCCGAGGCACCTGCCATGGGAGGTCCGGAGCAGAATCCGGGCGCGGGCAAACCAGAGCAGCGAGGGCCAAAGTCGATCGCCGACTTGGCCACCGCGGCCCTGCGCCGTTTTATCGTGCTCGACGCAGGACCATCCAGCTTTGCGACAACATATTGGGGCTTGTATTCGGGTGGAACACGGTCGCCGACCTTGTCTGCTTGCCACTCCTTCGAATCGAGCGCCTCGGCCAAGACGCCTACCATCCACGAGTGCTCCGCGATGAGCGACGCGTTGTTCTCATCTTCGCGTGTTGGTGCGTCCGGCGGAGGTAGGAGAAGGGTCTTCCTGGCTGCGAATGCTTTCAGCACGTGTAGACGACTTGCGGCACGCCGGATGAGCTTGGTGGTAGGCGAAGAGGGAGGAAATGCGAACTCCTGGTCGTTGTGTTGTGCTGTGTCCGAGGGCCCGGGGGAGTCGTCGGGCTTGGTCTTCCTGTAGTTCTGAATCTTGTAGTGGGCTCTGAAGCAGAGGAGGAGCTTCCGGAAGATCGTATCCAACGGCGAGTCAAGCTTAAGCTCGACGTTGCGCATAAGGTAGAGACTACCATGAGTCTCCAAAGCGTCGGATTTTGCAGCGCCGCATGTGTAGATTCCTTCGGGCGTCACTGTAAAAGCGTCGAAGAAGGCCTCAAGGTAGGGCCCCGCGTTCGTGCAGTTTGACTTCAGGTAACGGACCGCATAGTATAACGTGACGTAGAAGAAAGATTCGAGCTCGTCGGGGATGTCGGGTACCTTGGGTTTCTCTGACAACATGCCTACGGAGAGGAATTGCCAGGTGCCCTTGAACTGGGCGTGAGTACAATTACCAAACACTGGTGACACTGCACATACAGTTCTAGGCGGTTGTCGGGGACGCCGAAGCTCCTCCTTATCGTGCATTGGTTTGGACATTTCCCAGTCTGCGAGCAGTCCGGTCC
>MU277750.1:13748-59553 GCA_022385805.1 Pilatotrama ljubarskyi | reverse complement strand
ACGGAGACGAGCTGGTCGACCCAGTGTGGACGACCATCGGAGGGCACTGCAGCCGTCTTGAAAAATGCGGCGTCGACCTTCTGCCGGAACTCGTCGAGCTCTTGCATGTCCGGCCTGTCCGTTGATGCTGCCATCTTCAAGCCAGGCGCTAGCTTTTCCGTGTTGACGACCTTCATCTGGAGCGGCGTCATTCAGCGAACAACGGACAACTGAAGCCTCACGTACAAATTCCTCCACAATATCGATCTCCTTCAAATCGCCGCCGGGAGCGAGTTTGTTGAAGATGTTGGAGGCCCATTCGGGCCGAGTTGCGTCCGATGGGACGGGGAAGAAACGGTCGGCGAAGGCGGCCGCTTCCATTCTGACAGCTTTGTGCGCCATGTCTTCAGCAGAGGCGAGGCGATACTGAGCGAGTGTTTGGTGATTTCCAGCGAGAGATCCGGGTCCGTATCCGCTGTGATCGTGTGTACCAGAGTATCTCTGTGCAACGGGCGTACTTTGGATCTCAGCAAAAGTCATTTTGAATGATATGGCAGAGGTACATACCGGAACGAACTTGTTGGGGGCGAGTATATATGGGAGAGGAGGAGGGCGAGCAAAGCGTGCGGAGGGTGCGGCCGCGATTGTCGTTGTGGTTGTGGTTGAAAAGTGAGGCTAGGTGGCGCTATTACTGCCGTACACGTTCAGCGTTACGCGTCGTCTGATCTATCGATGCCTTACCAAAGCATGAAACAATGCGTGCGAGAGGCAAGAACAAAGAGTCGCGCTGTTGGTGGTGGCTAAGTTCAAAGGGGAACCTGCCTGATTGGGTCTCGGGGTGCTCGTCGGCAATGTCCGAAGCCCTGGCAGGCGCCTGGCGGCTGCGGCCTCAGTACTAGGTCATGGGTTGTCCGGCTCTTGGTTTCCTAAAGAGCCTCTCTATAAGCTTAGAAAGTGCCATATAAAGCCGCACAGATATAACATTGCACTTCGTTGGAAGCAGGATGTGGGACGAAGTTGAACACTCAGTCTGAGTTACTAGCCTTGGCCCACGGGCCGGAAGCGCCGTCCACCCTAGGGCTTGAGCACAGCCACCCCGTCCGGCTCCGGGGAATTCCCGGTAAGCATTTCCAAGCTTATCAGCACGCTCCCTTACGATAGTCTCCCCGTCGCGGTAGTTACAGAGTGGCACCTTCGGCCGAGATCGGCCTCGCTGCCACTATAATCCATGAATATATCTATCTAGCTTGTTGAGGTTCCTCCGTGGCATCACTGAAGATGGCAGAGATGTCGCCGTTCACAGAGTCAGCACGCTGAGATTGTCTCCCGCATGTTCAGCGTAGTAGGGGAGGTAGAAAATGACTCGGAGGACCCACGAGAGGGATCCACACTGGTACAGTACGCCTTGGCACAGTAAGGGCCGTGATGTATCTCCGGGAGCACGTCCTCCCTGTGCTACCGTACGACTCCACGACCTCAAAGCACGACCTTACCCAGATCTACGTTATCGCAAGGGAATTGACAGCAGGCACGGGCTCTGAGGAGTGGCTTTTTGTGATTCAGCTGGGCATAAGGATGGTATGTCTCGCGGGAGAGTCGGTCATGACACAACCTGTCTCACCGTTCAAACGTTCACGATTCGGGGATAGGGCAATGCCAGGAGCGTGGAATGAGCACGGGATCTACAGAATTCCAGTCTGCTCTTCTGCAACCTGAGCTATCTCGGCGAGGACGGTCTGTGCGTCCCATGGTTATATGATCCAGACACACGATGAGAGTGATAGAGTCAGGAGACAAAGCGTTCGAGAGCCGGTACCAAACAATATATGACATACAGCACCCGCGGTACATAGAATACATGCGAAACCTCCTCACTACCATACGGCTTGAATGCGAATGCCATAGTGTTACATACAGCTATCCTACTGGTGTCCGCTGCTGAAGCAATCATACTGTTCTTGCGTCTCTAGCACGCGAGGCCCTGTGACGAGCAGGAACTCCCCTAATCCCGGATGTCCACATTGTGTAAGCTGAGGACGATGACAAATGCTTCGAACAGTACTGACCGTAGCACGTAGACTCGTTTAGGAGAATGCCAGAGCTGCCCAGGCAGCGACCGCGCCCATACCAGCCACTGTAGCGGTTTGCACGACCTGGGAAACAACGTGCATCGTACGGCGACGCTTGGACGGCAGCGGGGCAAGTGGGCGAGGATGAGTGCGTTCAGGCACCGCAGCGTTGTCTCCGTCTTCATTGAGGTCGTCCCTCTTACGCTTCAGCATCTTCGGAACCTCCATACGCTCATCAGCAAGCCTCGCCCAGCTTATTGGGAGCTGACTCACGGGCGCGGGAGCAGCGAGTTTGGCCTCTGCGACGACAGCAGCAGCTTCAGCTCGGAGGGCCTTGATGGCGTTGAGCTCTTCTTCCATCTGTGTCCGGACTACGCGCTGCAAATCACACGTTTCTGAACGGAGGAAGAGATCGAGGGCATATAATGAGCAAGGTTGAGCGTCTGACGGTAAGCCTGTGTACTGACCTCTCAACAGGTCCTTCGCGGCGCTGACCTCGTGCATCAGCTCTTCGACCCGCGCAGCGTCGCGTTCTGCATCCGTATTACGTTCCTGCAAACCTGTCACAAGCGCGCCGAGGCCCTGAAGACGCGTCTGGATGCTCTGTAGCTGGTCGTCACGCACGGAGAGGCGTGCGTGCGTGTCGACCATCTGATCGTCGAGTCTGTTGAGCCGTTCCTTGGTCTGCTGGACGTGTGCCGAGAACGCGGCTTCATCGTCTTCATGAGTGCTCCGAATGGCGTGGAGCTCGTTCTACGAGGTACGTTCAGCAACCCTTGGCAGGGAAAACTCGACAGAAGTGCCATCTTGACGGTACGAAAGTACTGACCAGAATCTCGGCCGTCTGAGCCGCAGCCGCCTCGACACGTTCAGAGCGGTCAGGCTCTATCACCTCGGGTTGTGCGAGCTCGTGCACCCTTGCAGAGGCCTCGGCTATAGACTCGACTTGTCTCAAGAACCCGTCCTGCATAACGACAAACTCTGGCATGTCTGCTCCTGCGCTGACATTTTCGACCTCGATTGCCTCCTCCACGATCGCATCAGTAAGGCCGTCGATTACAGGAGGGTGATGAGTGCCGTATTCATCGTCGGAGATTTCGATGACTTCGGGGTAGGGGTGGATCTCCCCGGCGCTCTCTCTGGGTTCAGGCGTGCGGACAGGAGTGTCCTCAGATGACTCCGAGGCGTCGAAGGGAGAGCCTGGCCAGGCCCCGACGATAGGCGGCTCCTCGGGAAGTTTGGCAAATGTCACCTCGGCATCGTGGTTCTCCGCCGGAGACGCGGACCGACTAGAAGACAGGTCCATGTCTTCCGCCTCGACTATTGGCGGAGGCACCACTTGGACGTCGTCGAAGAACGACTCGTCGACCTCGGGAGGCGGACTCTCCGACATGATATGAATCGGAGGTAGGATGCTTTGAAGGAGACGCAGTCTCCCACTCTGTACGGACGCGCTATCCGATCTCGAGAAGAGGCGATCGAAGGAGGGCAAACGATTGGACGACGGCGACGGGGGTGAGATCTCTTGTATGTCAGAATCACCATCCGAGGTCGAAGGAGAAGACTCAGGAGAAGGGGGATAAACGCCGTAGCGACCGGAGGTGGACCTCGCGGACGCCTTGTCAGGAGAGGAGTCGTTGGTGAGCGATATCGGCAAGGGTGAGGGTGCTCTAGGTGAGACGTCCTTGCCGAAGATCAGCTGCACACGTACGACGACGGGGCGCACAAGATAGCTTTCCCGCCCGACGCTCTTCCCGAAGGTGATGAGATCGCCATCGGCTAGCACGGTAGGGACCTCTGGCTTCAGCGCGGTAGCTACGAGCTCGCCAGGCCTCAAGATGTATGTTCCATGATGTGAGTGGAGGTCAATGATATACACCTTCGAGTGAAGGAAGTTCAGTATGCGGTCCATCCACGCAGAGAGGACCGTGGCATACGTTCCCGTATTCCGTGAAGGTGATCTTCGCATGCTTACGACTCACTACTGGGCATCGAAACAGAGCTCGCTCGGGATCGTCTTGTATACCTCCTTGGCTTGGCTTGCGCCCGACAGAAATCGTGCGCGATGCGGACTTCCTGAACGACAAGACTTCAGGAGGATGCCCTGCGTACTCCTTGACGTGCAGGACAATGCCTTGGACCGGGATGAGTACTTTTCGCCCACGTCGGGCGTCGCAGTCACAGCAGACATGCATACCTGACATATTCGACCTCTCTGCTGAGCCTGGCGAGTCCATCGCTGTTGTCGTCCTCGTCAGTGTCGAGATGATTATCGTGGAACGAGGTCAAGGGCCGGAAGCCGTCGGGCGGCGCAGCTAAGTACGTGACTCGTTGTGACCCTGTGCCCCTATGCGGCTGAGTCACGCGTGACTGCTTCCCTTTTCGCTTGCAAGTTTCGCCAACTTCAGCCACAGCTGCATCTCTTTCCTTCTCCACTGCTCACGCAGAGAGCATACTGCAGATATGTCGTCAGCGGCCGAGTCGTCCACTTTGTCCTCAGACAAGAAAAAGCCGATCGTTATCATTACGATTGGTATGGCGGGAGCGGGAAAATCTACCTTCGTTCAGCAGATCAACTCGTATCTGCATTCAAAGGAACCGCCCTCGCCCCCATACGTTCTTAACCTCGATCCAGCGGTTGCTAGCACCCCTTTCGAAGCCAACATTGATATACGAGATACCGTTGACTACCACAAAGTCATGAAGGAGTGTGTGTCTCTTTCGATCCTATTGTTCATGCCCACTACTAACCGGAGGACACCGTAGGTATAACCTTGGACCCAACGGCGGTATCTTGACCGCTCTCAACTTGTTCACAACGAAGTTTGATCAAGTACTCGACATCGTCGAGAAGCGCGCAGACACTGTGGAGTATGACTCCTATCCTTTTCCTTTGCATCCTCTGCAGATTGACAAATTACAGCTACATCATCCTAGATACCCCCGGGCAGATCGAAATATTTACCTGGTCTGCTTCCGGTGCCATCATAACGGACGCCGTCGCATCCTCCCTACCCACGGTGGTTGCATATATCATCGACACTCCCAGGACAACGGCACCAGCAACGTTCATGTCCAACATGCTCTATGCCTGCAGGTGGGTATAAGCCGCTCGTCTCTCTGTGTCTCATCGCGCAGTGCTTGGTTTGGACGTTCAATGTCTCGCATCGCTTCTTGACATGCTGTCAGGCCACCACGGCCTTTCCCATACTTTCTGCTTTGTCAGCTCAAGGGACGAAGCTGATCGTACGTTGCTCACTCTAGTATCCTTTACAAGACCAAGCTACCCTTCATCCTCGTCTTCAATAAGACCGACGTGCAGCCACACGACTTTGCCATTGAGTGGATGCAAGATTTCGAAGCGTTCCAGGCCGCGCTCGCGACCCACAAGGGTACGACGGACGACGAGGGTGAGCCGACATATATGAACAGCCTCATGAACAGCATGAGTCTCGTGCTGGACGAGTTCTACAAGCATCTGACCGTGAGTACACGAGCGACACTCATAGCCAGCGGCTGTTGATAACAGACGGTGAACTCTACAGGCAGTCGGGGTGTCGAGTGTCACCGGTGATGGCGTAAAGGAATTCTTCGACGCCGTTGACGCATCGCGCGGTGAATACGAGAGGTACGCGCTTGATGTGTGCCCTTCACTGCAGTCCTTACCTCGCTTTCTTGCCAGGGAATACCTTCCAGAGCTCCAGCGTGCACGGGAAGCGAGGGAGAAGTCTCTCAAGGCGGTGAAAGAGGACTCGCTCAATCGCTTCATGAAAGACCTTTCTCTGGACCGCGAAAAAAATCCCACTGCTGCTGCATCGGACCGGTGGGACCCATCAGAAGAAGCCGAGGACAAAGATGATGACGACCTCGACGTGAACATCATCGACCGCAGTGCGTATCGGACATATCTCCGAACGTCCTATGAGCTAGCACTGACTCTCTGGTGATAGGTGAGGATGCGTGGCCAGGACAGTACATCGACGTCACGCGGATGCGTCCGCGAAATGACGAAGGCATGGCTTGGCCCCGACCTGGCTGAACGCCTGTTCACCCTCCTTAGTGAGAAAGAGGAGGGTTAGAGGTCGTAATCTCCATCAGCTGAGTGAGAAGGACCCTTACATGTACATTACTCACGTATCTACTCTGCCTGTAGACCTTGCTTCATAGAGCGTTCTGACGCTTCCCGATGCGCTTTCCTGTGCGTGTGCTATCGCTCTGCGTCAGAGTCAGTGCATATGCGTTGGCTGAGGCATCTTCCTATCCTGGTGACCTTCACCATCATCCCTGCCTTTTCATGTCTTGTCTGCTCGCATGACCCGAGTAATGCATTTTACTAACTTCCCGCACGCACCACCTCTGCTATGCGTCGCTGACCTATCAGCATCTCTACTTGCAGTACATGCTTATATGTGGTCGTCCTGGAGTACCCACTTCGTGCCGCCTCCCCGGGACGGCGAAGGGGCATCGCAGGACCTATGCCGTAAGTCACCGAGAACTGGATCCCGTAGCTGCCATACCCCGTCGATACAGATTACTTCCCATGCAGACGGCAATATTCGTGTCCAGGTTCCCGACGAAGGTGTACAACTGCGCTCCTTGTTTGGACTCGGACTCGGATTCGGGATGGGATCCAGACAGTGTACTTGTCCCGGGCTCCCCTCACCGCAAAGCACTCTACGTCTGCTGCGAGTGACAAGGCTGACACCAACGATACTACGTCCACCGCGACTTCGAGTCTGACTACGTGCTACTCCCTCTAGTCGAATGCTGACACCGACGCCGTCGCAGCGGCCGCAATCGCAGTATCAGAGTCGGCGGTTTAGCCGACGCAAGAACCTGTGTCGCTTATCTTCTCGCGGGGCTGGACATCCTGCCCGTCTGACTCAGCAATGTGGTCCATCACGTACGTGAAAGTCATACTCCTATCAGTACTCATTTGCCCTATTCACTGACTGCTGCATCTCTGTACGCGACCTGTGCTAGCTCCTCCATCGCCTGCACCATCCAGAGTTCCGACGATGTCATCGACCCGCAGACGCCAATGTCTCCGAACACGGATCCGAGCAAGAACCTGGCGATCAACTCTGAGTCCCCGCCCAACGCCCCCGCCGCCGCTTGCTTCGGCGCCGAGGGTTCGTCAGGAACGGCGCGCCCTGCCTCACATTCCAAAACGTCTGCGTGTTATCAAGTTCGCACATCCAAGTCGCCGGCTCCGACGCGTACTTCGGGCTGACGCACAGGAACACCTGAGCGCTCGTGCTGTACGCGGGGCCCAAGGGTGTGTATCGGTGGGACGACGTGCCGGACTCTCAGGCCGACTGCTCGACGATGGAGATCGGGAGCTACTGGAACGGCGAGAAGCAGGCATGGTACACGTCCGGGGTCACCGACTCCACGTTCTGGATCGTCTGCGGAAACAACATCTCGAACATCTACACGTGCTTGCAGCAGAAAGGGGTGTACCAGACCTTGCAGCCGGCCTTCATGAACTGGCAGCCTCAGTAAGAAATCGGTGAAGGACGCTCCGGATACGTACGGGAAGGAGCGGCAAGGGTCGAGGCAGTCTTGGATACGGGTTTTTGATGGGCTATATTTATGGGGATTGGCTGTATGGTTTCGAGCGAATGGTCATGGGATAGATGGTGTTGACTGGCACGCTGTGCTGATGTTGCGGCCCTTTATGGCTCCCATACCGACTGTCACCTTGCCACAGGAACGCTAGCCGTAGCGGCATGCAGGCGTAGTGACTACTGAGCTCTTCGGGTGCTCAGAAACGCTCAGTAAGCTGACGGCTCACGGATAGATGAACGCCGCAGGGCAGGATGAAGATGACGGAGAGCGTCCAGCGGAAAGAAGATTATCTTCTGGCCAAGTCAGATGGCAGTGGGCTCGCAAGTCTCGGCGCGGTGGCGTTGATGGTCGTTCCTGAGAAAGACCTGCTTCAGAGAGAGACCCCTATGTTACCACATTGACTATGAGCACGCCGAGGACCCGGACCGTATACTCCCTGACAATACTGCGCGCGTCAGCCCTTTGCGATTTTTATACCAGCTAGCGAGATACGTACGAGAAAGAACCTCTCGTCGTAGAGGACTACATGACATCCGGTCAGGCTGGAGGCGTATGTAGTCAGAATTATTGCGTGTGCCCAGATCCGGGCGTGGCGTAGGTACCCACCTGGAGGACGATTGCACATGGCTCGATCATCCGATCCGGAGATCCTTCGTCGCCGCTGGACTGCGCCTTCTATCGCTGATACAGCGCTGTGTCCAACTCAATATATATAACTTGACGTCTGCAGGAAAACCAGACGGCTTCCCTCACACTATGTCACTCACTGCTCGAATATCCGGAGACGTACACTTACTAGAGGCGATTCGAACGGTAGCAATCCCGGAAAAAGTCCGTGCGAGACAGATCGCAAGCTAGTAAAGGGCACTGAAGGAATTAGAGCGCCGACTGTCGGTCGATCCGGGTGAACGTAAGGCTTACCCCATAGCTCCGCAATCCTGCCACCACATGCGTTGGTATCAGTTCACGCAGATCGGAAAGAATCATTATGGAAAGCATCCTGCCCTCGTTACGCCCCGCGGTCTCCCTCTCCGAACCAAATGTCACTCCTGAGAGTCTGCGGAGCAAGCTGCTTGCCGCAGCCACAACAGATATACGAGACACTATCAGGCGTGCCCTCGCCCACGCTCGTGTGGTGAACAGAAGTATATCAGAGCCGGTGGGAAATGAGCGTCGTCGGACGGCTCGGGAGCGACTTTGAACGTTCCTCAATCGGCTCAATTGTCGTCGGTTGCTCCCCGCACCGCATCACATTTCCTTTTTCAGGCACGCACTTCCGCTGACGTAAGCCAGTATAAAGTCCATAATAAGTTGCCGTTCACCGAGACCACTTCCCGCCAAGTTCCACCTCGCCGCCTTTCTCCCGTCCCTTCCTCCTCGCCGCCGATACGCAAGACCGCCGCGACGACCACGAAGTCGTTCCTCAACGTGCTCACGACACTTGACACCAAGGAGATCTCGAAGGATGGAACGGTGCGTGCTTGAACATTGCGAGCATGTGGCGAGAATCTCGGACTCACATCTGCGAAGGTATTCGAAGATTGAGAAGATTGGTGAGTGTGTTCTTGGTAGTGCGGTGCCATACTGCAGCTGGAGATCTGACGGAGCTATTGATGTCCAGGCGAGGGTGAGTGCGGCTCTATATGCTCTAATCAGGCCCGATGTCTTACCATTACCGCCGCCCTGCTGCCACGTCCTGCATCCAACCTGCCGCGCAGGTACCTATGGCGTTGTGTATAAGGCCCGGGATATCAACACGAACACGGTTGTCGCCATGAAGAAGATCAGGTTAGAAGCCGAAGACGAGGGCGTCCCGAGCACTGCAATCCGGGAAATCAGCTTGCTGAAGGAGCTCAAGGATGAGAATGTCGTCAGGTAAGCGTCTTTGAATGCTCCGCACCACTTTCCTCCCCTCCATCTCTCGTCCGGGTGACGCGCTATCTGCTTGGCCTCGGATTCACGGCCTGATCGCTCACGATGGTCTCGCGCGGCGTCCCGCAGGCTTCTCGATATCGTACACGCGGATCAAAAGCTGTACCTAGTATTCGAGTTCCTCGAGGTTGATCTCAAGCGCTATATGGAGAACGGCAACAAGCAGGGCCGTCCCATAACCCCCGCGATCGTGAAGGTCAGTCCTTTTGTCTTTCCCCTCCCCGCTGCATCCTCCCGCGCACCACCGCCGCGAAATGACGCGTGTTTTACGCGTGTGATTGGCTCGCGTCGCGTCGCAACGCGTCCGAACAGCTGCCATCCCCTGTCCGAAGTGCTCCATCACCATTGTCACGTGACCTGGCATTCTCCGCGTGCACCATGCGTGTGCGGGGAGGCTTCTTGTCGCCGAAGACAGCTGTGGCTGATATCCGCGTTTTGCAGAAATTCACCCACCAGTTGACGTCTGGGCTGCTCTACTGCCACTCGCACCGCATCCTCCATCGCGACCTCAAGCCGCAGAACTTACTCATCGACAAAGATGACAACCTGAAGCTGGCCGACTTTGGGCTCGCGCGCGCGTTCGGCATTCCCATGCGGACGTACACGCACGAAGTGAGCCTTGCCAACGGTCGCTCGGTCGGGGTTGCGCGCTAATCCGGTGTCTTGGGATAGGTCGTGACGCTGTGGTACCGCGCGCCGGAGGTCCTCCTTGGCTCGCGCCACTACTCAACAGCGATCGACATGTGGTCCGTAGGTTGTATCTTCGCGGAGATGTGTGCGCGTGGGCACCCGCTCTTCCCCGGTGACTCCGAGATCGACCAGATCTTCAAGATCTTCAGGTAGGCTTTGCTCGCGCTCGGACTAAGTCATGTCTGGACTAGCCTCATTCTAAAACAAACATTGTGCGTCCGCAGGATCCTTGGAACGCCGAATGAGGAGATCTGGCCGGGCGTGCATCAGCTGCCGGACTACAAGCCCTCGTTCCCGCATTGGTCACCGCAGGATCTCCGCGAACATGTACCAACTTTGGACCCGGATGGGATCGACTTGCTCAAGGTGGGTGCTGCAGCCTTGTTTTGTTGCTTGATATTGTTGCACGTGGTTGACGAGCGTACCGCTCAGCTCATGTTGACGTATGATACTGCGAAGCGTATCTCAGGTGAGACCTCACGAGCAATGTTCATTGCGTGGATGCATGCATGCTCACATGTTGTTTCAAATGTTCAGCGAAACGCACGCTCTTGCACCCATACTTCGCCGACTTCCAGGCGAACTAGACCCCGTCCCGCATCTCATCCATACCGCTTTCGTCCTGCTGCCCTCCTCTTCGCTCTTCGCCCGTTCTTCCTCGTCACGCACGACTGTCACCATTGTTGTCGCCCCTTTCCCCTCCAGCCGTTACCCATAGTCTCCACCCCCGACGTCGCACCGCCTCACGACCGCTCGCACCAAGCCCGCAACCACAGACGCAAACGCACTCACGATCTCGACGATCCCCCGATCTCGGCCAGCTTGTTACCACCGTCACGACTACCAATACAGATACAGATACAGTTGTTACATACGTACACTAGCCATGTATTGCCCCGCGCCCCGCCTCGCTACGCCTCTCCGAGTCCTGAATTCCCCTTGTGTTTCATACCTCCCCTGGCTCCTTCGGTTCGGTCTGTCTCTCCTCTCTTCGTCTGTCTCTCCCTCTCCAGATATCTGTCGTCCACGCTTACCCAGCTGCAATGCATTGTCCAGCTTCGGTCTTTCGTCCCTGGCGGGGTGGCGCGTCCGTTCGACACATGCATGCTGGACTTCTCAATTGGTGATACTCATTCTGAAGACAACATCACCGTCAACACCGCTGCACTCCTGGATCCTGGACGGTCATAGGAAAGCTACAGCACGATCGTTGCCTTCGCCATAGCGACTCCCGCCAGCTCTTATGCTCGATCCCTTTCCAGGCAGCGACACTCGAGACATGAGAAGTCGACAATCCGTTATTTCACCCACAGAACACGACAACCAGACAACCAACCAAGGTATAAACGCACATACATGCACAGTCCTGACAGAAGTGTCGTCGGACCGCTCGAGAAACCGGTATACACGAAAGCGTCCACGACTGGGAAGTCTGCAAATTGAGCGACGGGGTAAGGGAAGGTGAGGAGGGGGAATAGACCCGCGACAGTCCGAAGTAGTCCATAGGCGCACAGAAGTGCCCTAGCCATATTAGCGGACATAGTACGACCACAACGCACAGGGACAAGGAAAGCGATCTTGGAGGAGTGAAGTATACCGAACAGCGCCCAGTCTGGGCTCCGCACTCTCATCTACACGGGCCCAACGCCCGGGAGCGTGAAGTCGGGGAAGTTGGGCCAGTTGCCGAGCTCGCCGGGGTCGCCGCCGATGCGGACCCAGGCCGAGTGCGAGGGCGTCGGGCCGTCGAGTACGAACAGCTGATGCCAGCCGGGCGGGGAGACGAACGCGTTCGGCGGCGCGGTGACCGTGCACGTGTTGCCGTTGCATGAGAACTCGGGGAAGATCGTGCGCATGCCCATTGCGTTCCCTGCGGGGGGTGGGGATCAGCGTGTGAGGCGGGGAAGGACGGGATGAGAGCGGAAGGGGAAGAGGCTTACCGTGCTGTAAAGGCGGAGCGGCAGGGCGGCAAAGTCAGTATGGAAGAGAGCGACGCGCAGAAGAGGAAGAGACAGACCGTGCTCGACGTCGCTAGAGAAGGGGAAGCACGTCAGATAAGAGCGCTCCCGGGCGAAGCAGGGTGGAGAACGCACCGGCGATCAGGGAGACCCGCATCGTATCCGTCGTGCCCTCATGCAGGGTAACGTGGATGGTGTACGTGCCGCCGTACGTCCAGTCGTTCTCGTCGACAGTCACGCTGGGCTGCGTGCGCCCATCTGTCAGGTATGGCGGGATGTACACCTCGACACGTGTCTCCTCTGGGAGCCCCGGGGTCTCGGGGTCGCTGCCAGAGATCAGCACCCGCCCGTCAGGGAGGAGCTGATCGTGTCCACGTCAGGTACGGTCATGTCAACTAAGGAGGCGCCACGCACCGTAGCCTCAGAGTGATAGAGGCGCGCCACGATAGTGGTGTTCAGGATTGAGATGCGTGAGCCAACGGGCTGACTCGGGTCATACAGGAGAGCTTGGAAGTTAGGGTCGGACGCCAGGCCAAAGCCAGCGACACCTTGCTGTGCTCCATTAACGATGAGGAAGGTACCATCCGGCAGGGCTGATCGGAGCAGCGTTAGTTCACCCATTGCTGAGATTGAGATAGCACAATCACTGACCAGACTGTGATTGGAAGTATACGTGTCAGCAGGGGACACATTTGATCGATTGGGCTACTCACCATGCAGGTCATAACGCGCTTAGAAGGCTTCGTGACAAATGCGTTAGCATAGAGGCGCGTCAAGAGCCGAACCACTCACCATCCGCTCCAACACCCACTGCGGGTTCTCCGCTTCTGGTTTAATGTGTACGCAGTTGTCCAACGCGATACCGAAGTTCGAGCCACCGCAGACAAGAACCGTGACGGGATCAGTGTACGGCGCATGCTGGGGGAACAGCACCGCAGTACCCTCGAGGGGGTAAGTGCGGCCAGCAAGGAAGCTGGTGACCGAGCCAGGCATGTTGGGCAGCGTCTTGATCGTATCGAACGTCACGGGGTTGAGGATTCGCGCTTCGTTATAGTAGCCTGCGCCCCCGTCGTCAGCAGCCGCGCCTCCTGCGTAGGTTCTGTCAACTACGCACCGACGAAGATGTTACCGCTCGGAAGCATGTGCAAGAAGGGGTAAAGGTTGTTAGGGTCCGTGCGGTTGAGCCAGTCCATGAACAGATAGGTCGGGCCACCCTCTGGGGCGGGCAGGATCTCGAGAGTGGGTTCAGGCGCTCCGTTACTGCCGACTTCACCACCGACCACGAGCACGCTACCGTTCGACATAACGAGAGCAGAAGGGTACCAGCGTCCCCTCTGCAAACTGTCGTAAGGAGAGCCCTTAGGTCAGACAAAGGGACGGGCGCACCTGCAGCTTAAGCTCGTTGAAGTTCTCCTCCCAGTCATTCGTGCCGTTGACACCGGCGCTCCCGTCGGGCGTGTACAGGCGAACGCCGAAGGTGCTGTCAAGGGACCATCCACCAACCACAAGCTGTCTCGCCTTCCTGTCAGGAAGCACGATGCCTGCTGAACAGAAGACGTCGGACTTGACGTGCATCGTGCGCCATGTTTTCTCGAAGTCGTTGACCAGGCTGAGGTCGAGTTCATATGCACCAGTGGAGTTAGTGAACTCGCTGGTGCCGAACTTCTCGACGAAGGTGACCTTGTTGTTGATGCCGAGTGTCACAATCAGGGGGACGACGACACCCGGGACGAAGAACTAGTCGACGGGTAATCCTTCAGTGAATGTGGGTGGGTTACGAGCACTACTGACTCACCTCGTAACGACCCGTGTTGTCCGGAGTATGCCAATCGTTCATAACGCCATTCCACTCGTACAGCTGTCCCAGCGTTGGTATGTGGCAGCTTCGGAAACAACAGCAGCACTCACCTGCAGGCGTGCCTCGCCGCCACAGAGATGAACAGGATCGCCAGAGCATGGGATGTTGCAGAGTGAGTCATCAGCAAAGCCCGGACTGTTGTTCTGCACATCCGTGATGTCACCACACCCTGTACTCGCGTGTCAGTTGTCGTAAGTTGGAAGTGTGACTCCGGCTTACAGCACTCATCGCCGAACTCAGCGCCGGCAGCCGGGTATCCGAAGGCAGCGCATTGGTTTAGGCATCCCTCGATGGTATTGTTCGTAGTGTAAATGAGCTGATACGGGAACACACGAGCTCCATTCGGCTCTCTGCGCCGGAAGAGGATGAGCGCTATCGGTGCAAGGCAGGAGGTGAATATCTTACTGAAGACAACCCTTGTACTCCCATTGCCCTGCAGATGAGAAAATCAACGGTCCGGTCAAATCGCGGAATCAGGCCGGCCGCCGGCAGGACGTACCTGGGAGACTGCTATTCAGGGGAGTGGGAACAGGAAGGGCTGTAACGTTCCCGGTCGAGCTGTAGACCTGGGTTCGCGATAGATTGAGCAGCTAGAACATCTCGGTGATACACTCTGAGATCCGCACCGAGAGTCGATTGGGTCCGCCGCACGCCTGCCTGTACGGACGTCAGCCGGATTGCGATAGAAATAGGCGATTGGCCACTCACGTCGAGTTTCCTCCGCAGCCCATATTGCAGGTGTCTTCGACAGCAGGCACGGCGCCGTCGATCAGCGTATCACCGCAGACTATACCCCGAAGCGATAAGCAGATGACCGCATGATGTGGTACTCGTTACTCACAGCACTGGACGCTGAACTCTAGACCTGCGAGGGTGAAGTTCTGTTCTTTACAGGCCGCGATGCAGGACGCGACCGTCATTGTCTGGTCATCTGGAAGCTGAGTGGGCATGATGCGGCCGAAAGCATTATCCCTGGAAAGTCGCTTGGTTAGCATTCCAGAGTTGGCGAGCACTTTACTTACACGTAACAAGCCGCATAGGTCCAGGGCGATGGCAAGCCTTCGTGCACGGGAGACACATCAATGGGAGGGTTACCGCCTCCTCCGCCGCCGCCACCACCCTCATTAGGAGGCCCTGGGAGGGTTCCGGTGAAGTTGTAGACCTGCAGACGACCCGTAAGACCGCGCTAGCAGTGGATACATCGCAGCTGCTTACATTGAGGCGATTGGGCCCCCCACAGAATTCCGAGCTATTGCCGCTGCAGGCCATGTTGCAGTCCGTGAGAGGGGTAGGTGCGCCTCCATTGTCTATCGCGGTATCGCAGACTAGCCCAGGCATCAGCTGCAGTTCGTGTTCAATGTGACATCACGTACAGCACTGTGCGGCAAATTCCATTCCGGCGATTGGGAAGTTCGCACTGAAGCATGCTGCCGTGCATCCCTCTACAGTGAACGGGCCATCGACGTCGATACCGAAGGACAGGACGCGCGCATTGACCGAATCGCTATAGCAGGGATTGCATCAGCACATGATCGTATGCAAGTAACAAGTGACCCACTTGAAGCAACCGAGGGACTCCCATTGACCGACGGATGGGACTGTGATCGGAGGCGGCGGCGGAGCCACGCCGTCCCAGTAGACGCTCAGCCTGTCTGTCAAGACTTCGGTTAGACATCGAGCCAACCTGGATAACCTTCCGTACTTACTTCCTGCCCCGCAGATCTCAGAGGCATCGCCGGTGCAAGGGAAGTTGCAGTCCGACTCGGTAGCATTCGTTCCCCCATTGGCAATCTCATTGCCGCACCCTGTGAAAGTAGCCGTGAGTGCTTAGAGTTCCCAGATGGTTGGTGACAGGGAAGGCCCGTCGCTTACAGCACTCCTGGGCAAATTCAAGGCCTGCGAAGTTGAAGCTCTGCGACGAGCAGAATGACACGCAAGACTCGACCGTCATGCCCGTCGTGTTCGTGAACGTGGCGTCGCCAAGTGAGCGGGCACCTTCATCGCTGTGGTGGGCGCTGAGCGTCTCGCGCAAAGAACCCTGTGGCAGGATTGACGCACGTAAAACACCCAAGGAAGGTATAGTTTGTACCCGGAATGTCGGGCGTGGCGGGAGCCTGGCGGACTCGTACCAACGAGCCATGGGCGACCTACGAGTGGTGAGCACGTTGCCTGTGTGGATGGAGATCAGGGAAACGTACAGAAGGGAAGGACAGTGCAAGCACTGTGAGCGAGGCTGCGAGAGTAGCCATCCTCAGCACACCCAACGGTATCAGGGTGCTGTGGTGAGGCAAGGCAAATGCGCGCAGACTTTAAGTAGGCGGGCACTTGCCGCTCAGGCGGCAGCGACAGGGTAACCCATTGCAGTGGTTATGTCACAAGGTGCAAGTGGTATACCTCCCCAAATCGAATCCGAGCGGCATGGACGACGCCGATGCGTTCGATTCGGCGTGAAGTTGGCTTGCGCGAACCTTACCAGTGTCCAAAAATGTTCAGGCGCGTCCCGACGAGAACGAGCGCTGTCTTCTTCTCGGCAGGTCCACCCAGCTGTCCCGGAGGCTAACCATACAAGTCCGAAGGAATCATCAGCTGTGCAACATGCGGTTTGGGGCCTGTGCAACGCGGCGCCAACACCCGAGGTCACATCTGACAGCGACATCAGGCCTGCTCTACGAGTCCTGTTCCATCCGCCATGTCCATCGGCCTTGCTGATCATCTAGATATACCAGGGGCTCCGGCTGAAGCTGCGCGCAGAGGGTGAGCACGGTCTCACAGAGAACATTGAACGTAACGCCATGAGAATCACCTTGCGAAAGCTACGAGAGTCACAGCTGCCGCACGGCTACCGGGCTGCTCGCCTTCTCGAATCGGGCGTAAAGACAGCAGCCTTACAATCTGATTCTAGGCAAGCGCCGGCTCCAGGAACCACATGGCGATCAGCATTCGACAGAGAGCGAGGGGCAGTGGCTTGAAGTTGCTTCAGGTTTTGACAAGGTCAAGCCGGCTCAGCCACTGATGGAATACTGCGTTTGCCATAAGCGGCGTCGCGCGTATCCTACCGAAGGAGAAGTACGGCCTGAGCGGAGCATCGACAACACGGATGCAAGTGCTCGGCCGTCCCTGCCTTGTCGGGCCTGACAGATACTGGAGGGATGCCTTCCCACGGATCGCGCTCGGATCCTATAAGGGAAGACAACGTACCGGTCTGACTGTCCGTCAAGCTCGCGGGCAGGCGAGACTGGGAAGGGACAGCGCTCCACCCTCCCGAGCCCCGAGCGGGCTTCGGATGGCACGGGCCCGGTCAGGACGCGGCGACAAAGTTCGGCGCCAGCGTGCGGCGCCAAGCTTCGCGGCCCTGCTACTCTATTGCCTCCCAGTCCGCCCTGACATGGACCGTCAGCGGCAACAGGTGGGGAGTGGGACCGAATGCGCCCGGATAGATCGAGTCCGTTGCCGGCGCGCATCGGTCCTTCTTCGATCTGCGATGGAAAGGACCGGCGCGACAGGGCAAGCGGAGTAGGCGTGTCCGCACGATCGTGGTTTCGTGCATTCACTTCTATCTTGTATCCCGACGCCAACTCCATCATCGGCCTCTCTTGTTCGAAGTTCTCGACAGTCGCAAGCCGGTGGAATGTATGAGCGCAGCAGCTCCGCCGGACGATTCGGACGTCGGCGAACGGTTCTCGACTGCCTTCAGCGAGGCACGGCACCATATCATATCATTATGATGAGAGAAAATCTCACAGCGACAGTTGATCTGACTGAGACGTACCTCTGCATGGGAACAGGCCCGATCCAGGTATGCGAAGCGTGCGGGGTCGCAGGTTGTAGCGATCATGTGTGGCTTCATTGGGTGTTTCGACCGCATACCCCACCCGTACTCTGGAGGCAATAACGCAGGCTACGCGATCCGCACATGTCTTGGGACCGCATACCGAGTGCACTCTGCGCGGCTGAGCGGTGGGGACGCTCGTCATTGGGCGACTATAGGGGTGCTTCTTTGGTGCTCTGGTCGATGCTCCCTTCGCTCCAGAGCCTCGGTAGAGGTACAGTAGGGGCAGCCTCTGCCCCGGTCCTCCGGAGTTTGTGCCGGGGCTTCGGCGGAAGACAGGGACAATACTGAAACCCGACAGAATCTGTGTCCAGTACTCGACGGCCGGCCACAGGATACGACATACACTGAAGGCGGATGACAGAGCAGAGGGCACATTCGTCCCTGAAAGAACGACGCCGCTCCTCCAGAAGTGGGTGTTTCGAGGATGCCGCCTGCGAATGCGATCATACCGACGGCTGCGACAGGGGAGATAGGCAGAGCAGAAGAGCTTCTCAGCTCAGCGGCAGCACTCACCTGGCGCAAGGCTTGTGACCAGTACCGCAGCCAATCTTGCCGCAATGACGCTCGTAAATCCGAGGTCATCGCAGCGAATGATTGGCTTCCATTCAGGGAATAGAGCGAGCGATGCCCGCAGGATACCGACTGGTGACGACAGAACTCTTGCAGTCCAGCACCTGCGATAGTCCACGTTCGTGCAGCTCTCAACATAGCGCTTCACAGTGCATAGAAACACCTCACCGGCCATTGGAACCTGTCATTCTCGCCGGGAATCTCTGCACAGATATGCCGCCCTCATAGACGCGGCAGGCACGAGCGGATCAAGAACCGGAAATATTGATACCGGAGACGCGATGCGGGCGTAAATACGAATAGACGAGCGCGTCGCTGTGGAGGTCTGGTCTCAGTGAACGTCGCTGGGCCATTACGAGGACTCACGACAGTGGCTTCCGCATGTCAACAGAGCGCTATGAGCGCGCCCCAACCCAAAACCTGCGCCAGGCGGTTCAGCGGGGATATGGTGGGAGATCGTAGTCAAACTAAAAAGTGAACAATTTAGCCATCCACATCAGAGAGAGACTCGCAAAGGAATCCCACTACCATGAGCATAAATGAGAAGGCGCGGGAAGTGGTCAGATGCGTGAGCTGTTGCTGGCATCCGGGCATCCATGTCGTGATAGCAGTATACGAGTAGACGTCAATACAGAACGCTAACACTCTACCCTGCCATCGGCGTGATTGTGGCACCCACCAGCACAACACTTCGGGGACACGTCACGTCGTCCGCCTCAGTTTCAACGAGAGCATGTTTCGAGGTGGGGCGAACGGCATTCTGACAGTGCAAAGCCACGGGTTTCGCCGTCTCGCGGAGGATCAACCTCGGTGCGAATATATTTGCACCTGCTTCCTCTGCGGCGGTTGCATAGGTGGTTCATGACTTGACGCGCTTGGAAATCTTGACTCGAAAGACTGCGTGCGACGACATCGCCCGTCCTACTGTAACTAGAGGTGTGCTTTGAGGATATTATCAGATTTGCGAAAGTGATTGTGGCCAGCTGTAGCTCACCGAGTAGTGAAGGCGATTGCGACGGCTCCCTTGAGTCAGGGCAGTCGTGTAGCGCAAACTACCTTGATATGGCTAAGCAAGTACTGCGAGAGCTTCCCCAGCATCGCGCATATAGCTAGGCTGCTGCCTGAGAGGCAGCTATGATGCGTATGTCGGAGTCGCTGATAGTAATCCGGTGATGATAAGCAGAGCTGCTTTTCCGGCTTGGGCCCCTTGTGATATTGTGAGAGGTACACAAAGCACAGTGGCATACACATATTGCGAGGATAGAGAATGGACAAGGGAAACTACGAGTACTACTGAGGGCTGGCCCTGGTAACTTATATTATGTAGGACTTGAACGAAAGCTCCCAAAGTTGTGCCGCAAGTAAAAAGAAGCTGTTGTGATGGTTACTTTGACCTACTCATTATGAGGCATTCGTGGTGTAGCGGTAACATTGGGTCTTCCCATGAAAGGTGGCCTAGCTCCGGGTTCGACTCCCGGCGGATGCATTTTGACTCGTCTTCATTTTCTCCAACGAAGCAGTGGAATGGGGAGGGCTTAACAGCTTGGCTGTCTATCTTATATGTATGTCAGGGGAACTCCAGGTGCGCTCGCGAATGGTCTTCTACAGTACGTTATCAGAGAGTCTTATCCACTTACTATTCAGTGCGCCACCTATGTAAGGTCGAGATTCGACTCGTGCTAACGTGCTTGCACAGCGGACGTCCTGCCTAGGGGAGACTGGACTTGTGCGGTGTTTTCAGCGCTCAGCAGTTCGCTGCCACATGATTGAACGCCCCACCTGCAATAGGTTCGGTGCATAATGATACTTTTCGGCTCGGAATGCACCTGCACATCGCATTGATACGAGGCTTCGGGTGCTTCGGGTACAGTATCTCTCAACTTGAGCTCGGCGCATGACACCGCATGGTGATGTCGGTCATTGGCATACTATAGTTGACTATAATAGATATCCTACCTCTCGGCTCTCGGGTCGGAGAGAGGACGGTGAGGCGAGGAGTCGTCGGAGAGCGCAGAGGAGGAATAGACCTAAAAACCAGGAATAGACCTAGTAAGACTCAAACTCGCCGGATGTGCGAGAGACTGAGTGAGACAAAACTTAAGCGACGACGTACAATCCAAGAGGGGCTACGAGCGCGACGGCGGAGACGACGAAATACGAGAGCGGTGAGCTTGAGAGCGAGGCGCGAGAGCCTTGGCGTGCGATGTCAGAAGGCGGCTTTCGAGGGGAGAAACAAGCTATCTTGCTCGATTACAGGGCACAAGCTTTTATGCTACCTACCTGAGAATGGAGAGCCCGGAGAGAGCTAGGAACATAGACGAAGAGAATATAAAAAGGGCGGGAGTACAATAGAGGAGACGGTGAGTCCCTCGGTGCGACGCGCCCGGACGCGGTCACGTGATCCCCGACGACGCGGGATTGCTTGTAGCGTTGCATCCGCGCCGCCAAGAGTCGGCGACCCGCAAGCTCCTACGATCCACAGTGGAGCTGTTGAGTGACGACAAATAAGAGGAAATGAGAATCTATTACGAAACTACACGGAAACACGGAGGAACACGCACCGGAGTCCGAGCTAGTACTGTGCAGGCTGACGCGACTCGACTCGAGTGCGCATCGTCGGCGCTCAGCGCCGCGGACTCCACATCAACGAGGTTGACGATTCAAGAGCTCAATGGTTTCCTACAGGGAGACAGAGGCGTAGAGTGAGAGTAGAAGGGCTGCTGGCTGTTCACCTCATGCGCCCGGTGAGCAGCAGTTTCACACTGGCTATTGGCAGATCAGGACTTCTCTGAGCGCGTGCCCGGCCGCCTGCAGGGATTCTACATGAGTACTCTTCAACAAAGATGCAATCACGCTTCAGCCTTCCAAGCGAGATAGGTACCCCGTGAGAACGCGGAGTTGCAATCCTTGAGGGATACTATATGAGGCGCTCGAGTGGCGAGTACTAGCACTGAATTGTGTAGCACTTGCTCCTGAATGTTCATAGCAGCAGTCGTTAGTCCCCAGCTCATCGACTCCAATATCACCGCATAGAGACAACCCATATATGATCCACCATAACCCTAGAACGAAAAACAAGTGTCCCTAAGCCTCGAATTCCTTTACTAACAGAGTTTCCACATTTTCACGGAGTCGACGATCAGAGCCCTATCCTCAATATTCTGAGGCCAGGTGGAGTACCACTGGTCCTGCAGCTTAGCGAAATCACGCATCGCCGCTAGAGAGGTCGTCGCGTAAGCGACGGCTTGTGACATGCTGAATACATTACTCACTCAAGGAGCCATCGAGCCACGGCTTGTCACCGACGCCATCTGGGAACCATCCGTTGGTGCCGCCCACGGCTACGTTCATGATAAGATTGAAGGGTTGGTCGAACGGGGCGACGTTCCGCGTTCCATTCGCCCACGGGTCCTTCAGCTGGATGTAGTCCGTTCCATTCGCGACGACGGAAGGGAAGCCGCCGCGCTGGAAGAACGGCTCGTCGAACTTGAGCACCAGCATGTACGTGAGGCGCGAATCCACGTAGATCCGGATGAACTTCGGGCTCCATTCGAGCGCGTAGGTGTGGAAGTCGTCCGCGAACGTCTTCCTGCGGTTCGTCCACGAGCCGAACGTCTTGCTAACGCCGTTGAGCCACGAGAAGGGGCCCCAGTTCAGCGACCCGCGAACGTAATCGATACCCCTTCGAACAAAAAGAGGTTAGGACGTGGAGCATACTGCAAGCGAGGGCTTACTCACTGTGCTCGGTAGTCGGGGCTGTTCCCGCGCGCTTCCATAATGTCGATCTCGCCTGACCTCGGCCACGGCCCGTACGCATCGTTCACGGGGAGCATCCACAACGCAGGCCAGATCCAGTCCCCACGGGGAAGCTTCGCGGAGATCTCGACCTTGCCGTACTTGATAGAGTATGGCTCGCGGGTGTGAATCCGCGCACTCATGACGGGCGGGATGACTGTCCCGAGGGTCTCGTTGGAGACGGCGCCGCAGGCGGTGAGGTTCGTGTCCGTGCATCCGGTCAGGTTGTACGTGTACCCGTTGAAGATGTTGTTGTACCCGATGACGTCGGACGTGAGCGTGGGGACGATATACAGATGTCCGTCTCGCACGAAGGAGTTGTTCGCCGAGTCGGTGGTCATCTCAAATTCGCCGTTGCTGCGCGGCGCCAACAGACGTGTCAATCAGCTTTGCCCGACGCGGCGGAACGCGCACAGATGAGAAGACGCACCCAAAACCGCTCATGCTGACCTCGTGCTGCCAGATGTTCTCCGTGTCGAACGTGTCAAAGTTATCTTCCATGACGAGGCAGATGTTCCCCAAAAGGAGGGTCTGGGTCCACCCGAAGTAGCAACGGATGCCTGCCCCGACGACGCCGAGGAAGGAGACGAAGTAGACTATCCAGTACGAGAGGGTTTCCATCCTGTCCTTGTCTGACAGCCACGGCTTCTCGATTGCACCAGTGAGCATCGACGAACGCATTGCCCTCTTCGGGCGGGGAGGGACGGACATCCGAGGTGCTTCCCTGGAGTCATGGAGGGTGTTATGACGGAGAGGACGGGGAGGCATGAAGGAGTTCCGGCCGGGAGAACGCGTCGACGACGCATCGGCGTGGCCATCGCCGCTCCGCGACAACTCTTGGACGTCGGTAGGCGTCCGGCGCACTGCGGACTGCACGGAAATGCGGCTGTCGTGCCGGCGATACACAGGATGCTCCGAGAAGAACGCGCTCCCGCTAAAGCTGATGATGCTCGCGGGAGCAGGGGTGGGCGGAACGGAGTGCTCGGGGGTGACGAAGGGGTCGCGGACAACCTCGCTGGCGCCGTCAGAGCCCTCATGGTGCTCGCTGACGGAGAATCTGGGGCCGCTAGCCTCGCGGCCATCGAATGACGAGCCGTGCTCAGAGGTAGCTGTGGATCCGAATGGCTGCGATGACTCTGAAGGAGGCATGGCCTGGTAGGAAGGCGGAGGAAGAGCAGCTGAGGTCCTCACGAGAATGGCTGGAGTAATAACCCTGCGCGGGCAGTGCAGTGTGAGCGGACCGCCCAGTTATCGGGGGCAACCCTATGAAGGTGCGGCGATATCATCTTTGGATGGTTAGAACCCACGATACTGTCAGTCGGGGACGTCTACCAACCGCCGCGGGACAACGAAGTGACGGGGCTCAACGATCTCGAACGCGCTGCCAAATAGGCGCGTGAGCGCGTCAAGTTCGCATGTCATTTTGTCACTATGAAGGGGCGATCGGCCAAGATCATATGCGAACTCACTATACTCGTGTCCAGCATGAGGCCGCTCTGGTAGCAAGATAGCCACGTCTGGATCGCATCCCCATAGCCCTGGACGCCAGGTGTGGCGCTTTGTGGCTGATCCTGTACGCGTATTCACGGTGTACCGTAGGTCGACCGCCGGAGAACCCTGTGCCAGTTGAGCGGCTTGATAGCGTCTGTGATATAAGCGCCTTACAGGAACGTACAGCGAACACGCACCAAGAGACGTTTTGCGTATCTGGAAGTCCGCGGCGCCGGCTTTTTCGGATGAGGCGCACCACAGCCTTGTCAGCGAGGCAGAGATAGTAGGATGAGCGCCGGAACGCAAAGCCAGGAAATACCTGCTGAGACATGTATAGCACAATAAGAACCCCAGATCGTTCAAGCTGGCTATCGTCACTTAGAGCAACCAGCTTGGATGTCGAGCGAAGTAGTATGTACCATTGGGGCACGAGCCTCTAGGCCAAAGAGCGACCAGGAAGGCATCAGACAATCCCTTCACCACGCCGATAGGAGATCAGCAGAAAGCCAAACATAGGAGCCCGGGAATGCGCATCGATCTTGCACAGGCGGATATGAGACTGTTGTCAAGCAACATTTGGATTCCAGATGAGTCCATCCCAGTGTAGGTCTACGATGGCGATGTTGGGAGCTTTCAGGGCGTTCCTGCAGAACCAAAGTAGTCAAAAAGACAAGGCTGGGAGCACAAAAGAAGTACAGCTGTCGGGGTTGCAAGGCACATTGACCACGAGAGTAGGGACGAGTCCGAGGTCTTTGCGGCCGAATAAATTGAAACGGTGCCGGTGAGCTTCTACAGGGCGTTTATGCTGAGCAGGGACATGCAATCACCTAGGCGAGTGAAGATGGGCCAAGTCAGGGACCTGTCGACAAGAGGTCCCCCCTCGTCATCGTCGTGCATGTGTTGAGAAGCCTTCCGTATGCGTCATCCTGAAGTTCAAGCGCATATGGGGCTATTCCAGTTTCATCTCCTGATGCGGCGAGCGTGTGTTAGCGTTGAGGAGGCACGCGAACATGAGTTCACGGAGTTTCCGAGCAGACGGGATATACCCAGTCTCGCGCGGATCGCTCTGCATAGGCGTGGCGCAGCAACGAATCACTTTGTGACAGCCAGCTTTCTTTGCCTCTTCCAAGGACACCCGCTGCGCAATGACGATATCTGGACAATATTGGATCGTGCAACGGGATCCCACGTCTCGCGGTCAGGGTTGCATCTACCAAGAGCCGTGCGCAAGTCGCTCTAGTGCAGGCGCGCTGTAGTACTTGAGAAAACGAGCAAAAGAGAGTATGGAGTCGACCACCGTAGATCAAGGTCACAGTTCGAAGTAGAGACCGCTTGGGCAGAGTGGTCGCCATAGACGCTCAACACACATACTGTATGGTAAACATCGGACCGATGCGGTACGCCGGGCCGGGGGAGAACAGATCAGTTTTATTCGCCAAAATGGGCAGGTCTCCCAGAACGGACCTACTGGCTTACGGTGATCTCAACTCGAGTCCGAAGCATGTCACGGTTGTGCGAGCCTGAGCATGTATACCTCGGGCTAAGAACATGTCTCTACCGGAAAGTCCTGCTGGAGGCGGACCTGGGAGCCACCATGTCTGTCATGATCTTCGCGCGTTCGTGCATGAAGTAGCGGCCCCTCCATTGCCGTTGAAGTTACCCGCACTGCGCTGGCAGAACAATTCAGCTAAAAGATACGGCACTCCTCAGGGCGCTGAGGTGAGTGTTGACGATTGCCACTTGACTTGTATGTTTTACGCAGCGCATCGGCAAGAAATGCAAATGCTTCAGATATAGTCGAGCGTCGGGGAGCAGTCGGCGGTGGCAGTCTCAAGTGAATGGCGAGCGTTCACCTGGCCCCCGGTGCAATAGCGCATGCTACGTGTGCCGTTTGTCATGGCAATGGGAAGGCGAGGCCGCTATATCGAGGAGATATCACGAGGGGCATTAGCCCGTGCTTCCCTCCTGAACAGGCCAGGAATTTGAACTGAACTGGACTCCTGTCGACAACCTGGTTACCAGCCTGGTTCAGGTCCGGAATCTGGATAAGTAAATCTACTTATCGATAAGAGACGCGATGAATGCGGCGCTTTGTGTTCTATTGTCTGGATTCCTAGACTGGCTCCGGACCAGAACCAGGAGAACAATTCACCCCATTTCCCCTGCCTATTCCAGGCCAGAGCATGGGCCATTGCCCCTCGTGTATGTCTTCGACTCATCGAGTTCCAGCGCTCAGATATCAGGCCTACGCGCCGTTGATCACCCGGTGCGGCTTCCATGGGCTCCCTGACGTACTATGGACTCACATCCAGGACATATGGATTGTTATTTGCAACCCGCTCAAATCCGCTTCTCATCGGGCGAAGCCCTCATCCGGGGAAGCAGCACCCAGCGCCCCCCTGACTCGCCGAAGATGCCGACAGACAAGCATCTCCAGAGCCCAGCACATAGTTTCACAGCGGAGCGAGCGGCGTTGAATGGGCGCCGGCAGTGATCACGATGTTGACCCTGCAGATCTTTCTCAGGGATCGCATTGCGCGTTTAGCGCGAACAGGGTTTGTTGACAACATGTGCGTGCGTGGTTTAGCAAATTCCGAACCTCCTACCGGTAATTGATACTTCGCGCTCAGCCACCCATGCCACACGACCTGGCCCCATCAGGTACCGCCCCTCGATATCGCCGTTCCCAGACAGCTGGTACGCAGCCCTTGGCCGCTGGACCCGGCGTGATCGCCAATCGGGCAATGATAACTTGTATCACCTTCCATGTGTGCAGCCGCGGAGCTCGCTATGGCACTCCTTATCTCCGCTGGCGGGTGTTTCGTCCTGTTCTGTGGATGCTCTTCACTCGTCGGACAGTTAGGTTTGATACGTTACCCTGGAAGTATTCGCACCCGCATCGTGCAGATTTGACCGTTGGGCGGCCCGCTCGCTGCAACTCGAAAGTGCAAGGACGCCATAGTCCCGCTCCCAGAGTGGATGCCCATTTCCGAATGGGGCGCGAGGCCGAGGACGGTTCCGTAAAGCTGTCCGCTGCGCCCCGTCAACGTCGTGCACCATACCGCCATATTGTCCATCCACCGTGTTTCACCTCCGAGTCAAGGCCTCAACGTTCACAGCCGGAGGCGAACAACAAGTCACCCGGACGAGTGCGGTCTCACACCCTCGTAGACCATGTATGAATGGCAGGTGTGTCCCGATGTCCTCACCGTTTGCGCCGCATTCCACACAGTTTCCTGACTCGCAGGAAGACGAAGGGGTCCAGCGGCGCTCAAGCTGATTCTATGCAGACCCACCACATCATGAATATAATTCGTGGCACCAATTTCACCAACGCTATCGACGCTTGCGACGACATACAGCGTGATGTTGTGTCGTCCTCGTTGCCGATGTCCCTCGGACGTGTCCCGATGCTACGTAACCAGAGGGCGGTAGTGAACGAATGCAACGGCGGTGGTGGCGCATAGTGCATCACTTGGTGAAGGAGCTTCTATCCCGGGCGTCGCCTACTCCGAGGCTGTTCAGCGATCTTTACGGGACGTGATTCATTATCGTGCGCTGACCTCGACGACTCGGAACTGCGTTCGAAGAAGCAGACGACTACATGCGAGAACAGGTATGATACAGTCTATGACACTGCCGGTCCTATCTAGATTAATGGTACACATACCGACGACCCAGCAACCATCCATCCCAGTGAACGCGAGGCCTGTAAGGTGGTCGCAATAAAGCCGTAATAGTAGTTTCGAAACTGGTCATCAAGAATGGAAGGATTGATGCAGGAGGAGCGGACGGTAACGGTGACAGGACCAACAGGTATGCGGTGTACGTCTGAAGCTGGGCCTGGAAAGGGAGTGACTGGCAAAGCCCGACGTTGGAGTAGAGGGAACAGTGTAGTATTTAGACGACAGGGATGGTTACGGAGGAATAGAATGAGAAGAACTTGGTTCCTATGAGTAAATACGGACGGCATCATGGGCTTAGCCTGACGTGCGCACAGGCAAGCTGAGATAACGACACCTCAAAGTCCCATGTCTGATACCTGATACGGAAGGTCATGTATCGCCGCATACGATTCCCGACATATTCGACAGCGGAAAGAGACAGTCTATAGGGAAGATAGGGAAAGGCACCGTGATAAGAGTCGTGACGGGTGTATAGAAGCACAGACCGGAGGAACGCTTGACGATTAACATCGCTGCCACATCTTGACGGAATCGACGACCATGGCGCGGTCCTCGGTATTCTTAGGCCAGGACGCGTACCACGTATCCTGACGCTTGGCGAAGTCGCGCATCGCCGCTGCACAAGGCACATCAGTCCAAAGTCCGTCTCCTGAAAAAGGACACGCCGGCTTACTCAGAGAGTGGTCGAGCCACGGCTTGTCGCCGGCACCGTCCGGGAACCACCCGCTCGTGCCGCCGACGGCGACGTTCATGATGAGATAGAAGGGCTGGTCGAAGGGCGCCACGTTCTTCGTGCCGGTTTCCCAGGGGTTCGGCGTCTCGATGAACTGCGAACCGTTCTGCACGACGGGCGGGAAGTCGCCACGCGTGAAGAACGGCTCGTCGAACTTCAGCACCAGCATGTACGTGAGGCGCGAGTCGACGTAGAGCCGGATGAACTCGGGGCTCCACTCCATTGCGTACGTGTGGAAGCCGTCCGCGAAAGTCTTGCGCCGGTTCGTCCACCAGCCGAAGGTCTTGCTCACGCCGTTGAGCCACGTGAACGGGCCCCACTGGAGGGAACCGCGGACGTAGTCAACACCCCTTAATAGACACATCCAATCAGTACACAATCGTCAACGCAATCGGGGGATGGAGCAGAACGCAGCTGCTCGATAGACTGTCGATAGAGTGGGTGTACTCACTGTGCCGGGTAGTCGGGCAAGTTCCCGCGCGCTTGCATGATGTCGATCTCTCCTGACGCAGGCCAAGCGCCGTAGGTCTCGCTGACTGGGAGCATCCAGATGGACGGCCATATCCAGTCGCCGACGGGGAGCTTTGCGCTGACTTCGACCTTGCCGTACTGGATATGGTGACTGTTCTTCGTCGAGATGCGGGCGCTCATGACAGGAGGAATGACAGTGCCGGCGGTGAGGTTGGACACGGCGCCACACCCAGTCGTAACGTTGACCGCCGTACAGCCGGTGATGTTGTACGTATATCCGTCGAGGACGTTCTTCGCTCCGATGACGTCGGAGGTGAGCGTGGGCAAGAGGTAGAGTTTGCCATCCTGGACGAAAGAGTTGTTGGGCGAGTTAGTCGTCATCTCGAACTCGCCATTGCTACAAGCGAAATGAGCTACTGCATATACGGGATTACAGAAAACTACTCACCCAAAGCCGCTCATGTCGACCTCCTGGAACCATGTGTACTTCGTATCGAAGGTCTCAAAGTTGTCTTCCATGACGAGGCATAGGTTTCCAACGTTCGGGACCTGCACCCAGCTGAAGTAAACGCGGATGACCGCACCCGCGACACCCAGCAGGGCTATGACGAAGGTGACCCAGTATGAGAGCCGCTCATACACGTCCTTGTCCGTCAACCAGGGCTTGGCGACCTCTCCGACGAGCATGCTTGACCGATGGCGTTTGGCCGTACGCACCGCGGCTTGCAGGGCGCTCGAGCTGGCGGTCTCGCCCTCCATCAGAGTGACGCGCCTCGGAAGGGCAGGCGGGGACATGAACGAGCTCCGAATATGCGCGTTCGAGTTCTTGCGACTGCGCGCGCCGCGCGGGATCTCACGGAGGTCAACCGTCGAGTTGCGCAACGACGACTGCACGGAGACCCGACTGCCCGTGTGCGGGCGCGACGCCGGAGGGGAGGAAAGCGATTCGGGGAAGTATGATGTCGACGCGACGCTGGCGTTGCTGTGGTGCATGGTGTGCTCGGAGCTGAAGTTGACCACGCTCGCGGGAGGCGAGAATGGGTTGCTCACGCCGCTTCGTGGCGTCGGCGGCACGGAGATATCGGGAGTGCGGAAAGGATCCCGGCGGACGTCCTCTGCGCTGTCCATCCCATGGCGCGGCTGCCCGACCGTGTACAGGGGCATCGGCGGCTGCAGGGGACGCTCGCGTTTGGATCCCATCGTCGTGGTCTGCGGCTCTGGAAGCTGCTCGGAGGAGGACGCAGCAGAGCTGGCCGTGGAGGGGGGGGACAGGCCGGACATGGCGAGAAAGGTAGCCTCGGACACGGATCTAGAGAGGAGCGAGGATCTGGACGCGGTCACGGACTTAGGTGAAGGGACGCCTCGAGCCATCGAATCTGCGCGAAGGGGTCTATAAAAGAGAGCCTCTCGCGAGAGCAGATACAACAGGCACCGGGGCGGGCATAGACGACTGGCGATCAAGTCGCAAGCCCCCTCTCGGCCGCACAGAAGCTGTACTTCGCAATTCCATCTCTGGCTCCTGTCCACGGGCGGATGGCCTGCAGCAACGCCCACGCATACGCGTCGCGGCCCTTGCTGTGGAGCGTCTGCTTCTGACAAGATAAACGGCCACTCCCGCCGTGTCGCCTACTGGAAGGAATGGCACCTTCTCGCCGGTCCCAGGTGCATGGGTGTCCTCTTGCTCGGGCATTCTGACACGGTACATCTGAATGCAAGGTACCAGGACGTCGGAGGACAGGATATGATCCGAGAATTTCTCCATCGGCAGGGGCATTCCCAGGCGCGCCTGCTTGCGCATCGATGCGTGGTCCACGGGCCCCGGAGAAGCAGAAGGCAATCGTCCAGTGCCAACCTAAAGCATGTATGAGCTCGCGCTATCACAGCGTGGGACGAAGATGACGATACGGTTGACTTTGCAGACCAGGGCTTCTTCCAGACTCGCCGCGCGGAGGGTAGCATGCGCCGTGCGGTGGCTCGAGGGGTAAGAGCGGGAGGAGCGGGGCCTGTAATCGCTTCGCCCCTCCTGGCCGGGCCTTGACCGTGTGCGAAAGCGGAGATTGGCGGAGAGCAGAGGTACGAGATGTGACACGCTGTCACGCGGACAGCGCGGGGAGCGGGAAGAAGTACCGCCAATCTAGGAACCGGGGGCGGGGTGGCGCTGGGGCCCGCGGGTGGGCTGGACACACAGTGTCAGCGTGCTCGGCCCAGCCTTATCCACTCCGAGCGCACCATTCCTATGTCTGGCGGCCCAACAGCGGTGGTCAATGTCGACGCGTAAAGTGCGCAATGCACCCGCGCTGCGGCCATCCCGGGGAGATGTGATAATCTCGTTCTTCGAGCACGATATCACGTCAAGGCATCGATAACGAAGCCGGAAGCTGGACTCTACAAGCATCCGACTGCGTCGAACACATGCTCGCTACGACAAAGTGGCCAGGGGCGCTCGCCTACGAGTTACTGAGCATATGCGCGGGAGCAATGTGAGCTACCGGCGGAATTAGTACGCAAGCAACAGGGTCTTCGTCGAATGGTGGAAGCAGGGCAGGAGTGGCAAGAAGGCAGTCGCCAGCGCAGGTCGTGCTTTGCCCTACAGGTCGACTGCTAATCCCGAGTGAGAGGGCGGGACAATACGACGCCGACTCTTGACTGGAACACTCACTGAATACCATTGCACTTGCTGTCGTTCACACTGCTGCGCCGCCCCCTCGCCCACCACCCAAGACCGAGGACGTCGCTTCCGCAGCAACTCGATCACGTGCTGTCAGAGCACGTCTACTTTACACCCGCTAGTACTGCTGCCATCCAGACTGGGTCTTCCGGTACGGAGCTCTATTCGACCAGATCTGTCCGGTATACCAGCATTCTTTGTCATCGAGCCCTATAGCAAGACGTGAATCATGGATCACATCTATCAATCGTTCATACACGGAAGGCGCCTTACCACATGCTATCGCAAGCACTGCGCGATTTATGAATTCTCATAAAACCAGGTACGGCGGCTGTGCCCTCCAGGGCAAACGTACTGGAAGATGTATAGTACGGCAGCTCGGCAGCAGCTCGGGACATGAACGAAGACCGATAGCTGCCAGGGACACGGGAGACCAATGCGGATCCTAAGGGAAGTGAGCGAAAGCGACCTGCTACATAGGAGGACCATGAAATGATACACACCAACTGGATCGTGCGAAAAAGCGGTATCATTGTAACGGGCGAGCGAGTGAACTGCGAGTGACGACTCGCCCAATGTAGCGCGCCCCTCATCCAGCCGGCACACTGCGCCCTTGTATTTCCGTGTATCCCAACGGGAGCAAGCACGGTCGCTTCAAGGGGAACACGGCCTTCGTCTACGAAGGCCGTTGCGCCCTGCGCAAAATTCTCCCGAGCCCCCTAGCCCCCTTGCCCTGGATTTATCATGTTGCTGCTGGCGCGCGCACCCGTATGATGGAACACCTCCCAACGCCGATTGAGTTTTCATTGACCTATGATTGCAGAACTTGATGCCAAGGGGGCGCGTCCTAAGGTGACTTCGGTGCCGGCTCTCTCTCAGACTAGTGACGATGGAATGAGAGCACGGAGACCGACAGGGGGGGAAGGGGGGCACAGAACGGACACAAGGGAAGATCAGACAGCCGGGGACGAGCCACAGCGTTCAGCACCCGTCAGGGTCGAGGGCCGAGGACACCATCCGTATCCGGTACGTGCGGTACGTAGCGCTCATGCCTCCCCTCTTCTTTGAGGGAGAGTCGGAGAGACAGCCGATGCACATGGGACGCGATGGGCCAGTACCCGACGGCCCGGGGAGTGATCCTGGCCATCGAGTTAGTTTGTGCCCCATTGTCTGCGAAAGGGCCCGAGGTCCAGGATACTCTCAGACCACGCTGGGGCCGGGGCTCGCACTGGGCATTCTGATCATGTATATGAGCCAAGGTTGTCACCTGAGGAGGATGCGAACTTGCGCTACTCTCCGCAGACCTCATGTTCGTCCAGGCCTGTACATTGCAGACGGGCTGGCCCGTCTACTGCTGGAATGGCTGCGGAGAACATGAGATGATGTGGCCCCTCGGGAGCTATGCCCAGCGAGATAGACGGCGGATGCCTGAGCGCCAGCACGGCCCGGCTCGAACATGGCATCGAGGATGCGGGATCTGGGATGAGTTCGGACGATGTATGGTGGTCGTTCCTGGTGAAGATGAAAGAGACGCCCGTACCACATCTTGTCGGAGTTTGTCCTTTGGCGGGGCGGAGTATGGAAATGTGACATTGCGCAAAAACTCCGACGTCCGTGCCAGAGCTCGACTCTTCCCTTGTCAGGCTTGTCTCGATCGTCCACGATGCCAGGATACAGAATTACTCGACGAGAACGCGAAGCTAAGCCATCGTTGAGCATCTGGCCACGATCTTCACGCCTTCGCACTCGGGCCATTTCATCCTATCCCTGTGTTCTGGAGCTCCATAATTGCAAGAGCTGGTAGCGGCGCCTGCCGTTATCTGCGGATTCCGTCTCTTTTTCTCTTCTCTCACCGGTATCCTGGATTGATCGTTCGAACATGCGCGCAATGCGACACTACGTTGTATTCTCGACAGTGGTTTCGAAATGCCCGCAGTTCGCAAACACCGATGCAGGGGTCCCCGGGACCCTAGATAGCCAAACGCCCTGTTGCCTGCGCCACAGACGGTCGACAGCAGTTGTCTACTAATGGCCGCAGAGTCATGGTCTGTTGCTCTCTGAGAACATGTTGTTCCAGGTCGGGCTATGCTCTCCGGCAACCCCGGACAGTGTCTAAGTGCGCGCAAACTCCGTGTGCGACTGTCAATCGCGATGCACCAAGTGGGAAGAAAGGTGCGTACGTGACGCTGCCTCGATCTCTGCTGGTACGCCTCTGAACAGGTATTCTGACTGATGGCCTTGGCTGCGGCAGGACAACGGTGTCGTTTTATCCTCCCCATCTGTTCTTGTTCTCATCTGCTCATGTATTGAATGGCACGAACAAACCGCGCGCAGCATATGACAGCAGCCCAATCGCCTCTGATGCATGCCCTGGCGCGGACATTGCATCGGCTTACCAGATCTCGAAACTCATTCGGCCGCTCAGCCACCCAGGGCACGCCGACCCGGCGTCCTGAGCACGCCATGAGGCTTCGCCCCGTCGCCGGTTGCGCGGAGCTCAAGATGGTTAGTGGCGTCTCGCCGTCTGCATCCTGCATCCCTGCAAATGCGCTTGCTGATGTTTACTCCCGGCCCTTCGTCACTTTTCGGACGCGGACGCGGACGCCCATACGTGATCTACAGTGCGTGCGTTGAGATACACCCTGCAGGTATGCGCCGTACCTGACAGCTCCGGGCTGCCATGTACTGCACCGTGCCGGCGCATGCGCGGACGTTACATCGAACATTCGAAACACCTGATCGCACTGCTCGCGCCGTCCTGGCAGGGCCCGGAAGGAGTGAATTGAGGACGCGCGACCTTTACAGAAGTGGGATCTTGGATTCGCCTGGTCCGTGGCGACAGTCATTATCGCTCCGGTCGAGCGAGTTTGCGCCTTGGACTGTTATAAGATCACCATCGGACGGCCCGAGCTCTGTGGCCCTCCACTCTGCTCGAGCGTGGTCGTACGGAAGTGTACCCGTCCCCACTAATCCGCCCCTCACTGTCCTTCCTCTTGCATCATGGATTACGACGCCTATGATGCTCTGCTTCATCACATCTTCAAGCAGGTGAGTCGTCAGAGTCTGTGCGACTCCTTCCTTGTACTCATTGCTTGTTGCACTCCAGACTCAGGGGGACGCCTGGTTCAAGCCTTCGGAGGAAAACGTCCATGCCGGCGTTTGCCTTCGAGTCGACAATGGCACCTTCCGCGTCTTTCCATACGAGAACGAATATCTCGAGCCCTTCGAGAACGCCATCCAAGTCCTCAACCCTGTCGTCGCGGTGAAGGTCCGCAGTGCAGCTATCCATGCTGCGCTCGCTACGATGTAAGCACATCCTTAGCTCAGTTTGTCCATTAGTGACGTTCTGTGGTCGCTACAGCAAGGATGATGCGGATTGCATATACGTCGACAACGACACGCGCATCCAGATCTTGGACACTATGTTGTTCCTTCCCCGTGCGGACAAGGAACAGTGCGCTGCCTTCATCGTGAGTATCTCGGAGAGCCATTCAGAGGGCTGAGTACTGACATCAAATGCATAGCGTGACGAGCGCGTCTTGGTTGTGTGGTCGTACAACCTGGACAGCATCATCCCGACGTGCCGGGATTTCGAGGACAAGCTCATCAAGCTTGTCTGGAAGCGTCGGTCTGCGTTCGCGTCCCTTGCGAGCTCTGTAGCGCCGTCCGCGACGCCCTCGGATGTGAATTTGACTGAGAAGTCGCAAACCGCCCTCGTGACGGAGAAGGAGGTGCCCGCGCCCGCGCCGAAGGACAAGTCCACTCCCCCTAAGAAGAAGCGCTCCTGGGGGCTCGGATACTGGAAAGCCGATGCGAGCGACCTGGAGAAAACCGCGGAGGGCCCGTCCGCGCGTCCCACACGCCTGTTCGCTCCGGTGTATTGTGGGCTGGGCGCCGCGCTGTCTCTCTGTGAGTTGGGATATCAGAGTCCAGGCACCGTTTCTGATCTCTTTTTCTGCTCTCTCCCAGTCTTTGTAGGAAGCGGTGTCAGTGTGCTGCTCGAGGAGTCCCTCCTCGACGGAGACTGGTCCCGGTTCGGCCTGGTAGTTACAATCCCTTTCCTTTTCTGCGTCGCGCTGGTGAGTCCGACGTCCCTGGAGCTGCCTCACGTGCGTCAGGTGCTCAACGCCACACAACACCTATCAGTTCTTCTCCCTCATGATCGTGACCAATGTCACCTATTGGTAAGTGCATTCCCAAGCGTGTACTCAATATCACCACCTAATGCCTCCGGATTGCCATGATCGTCCGCAGCCTGGGGCCTGTCGCGCAGTTCCACCAGAATTCGAAGTACTACTCCGCTGTCCCGCCGGCGCCGAACAAGCTCGTCGACGAGAACTTACCGCACATCACGGTGGAGATGCCTGTGTACAAGGAGAGTCTAAAGGAGACCATGTAAGTCTGTTCGTCCACCCCTTGCAGGACTCCAAGCATCGCTTGTGTGTCCACCGCAATGTGTGGCGCATCGCTGTGCCTGTTTACCTGCCCTGTT
The DNA here is from genome assembly GCA_022385805.1 of Pilatotrama ljubarskyi. NCBI lineage: Eukaryota > Fungi > Basidiomycota > Agaricomycetes > Polyporales > Polyporaceae > Pilatotrama > Pilatotrama ljubarskyi. The sequence goes on along the minus strand of MU277750.1, from coordinate 23,761 downwards.
CGGCATGGCTTCGGTCCGCGTCCCCGTACAATGGCTTACCGTTTCTGGACAACAGCGCGCCCTCTGTGTATTCGCTCAAGAAGGCTATGCAGACCTATGCCCGTCAAGGAGGGACATCGTCCATCTTCGTGCACGACGATGGGCTGCAGCTCATCTCGGAAGAGGAACGCCAGGAGCGTATCGCGTTCTACGCGGACCAGAACATTGGCTGGGTCGCCCGCCCGCCGCACAGCAGCGCGCCAGACGGATACAAACGTGCGGGTCGCTTCAAGAAGGCGTCGAACATGAACTACGGCCTCGCGCTCTCGCTCAAGATGGAGAAGCACATCCTCGCGCTCGAGGCGGCGGCAGCGGCGGATTCCGCCGCGGACCACGAGGCCAACCTCGAGGACCGCGCGCTCGAGATGGCAATCGAGGAGGTCTTTGAGGAGAGCGGCAACAAGTGGCGCCCTTGGGCGTGCAATGGCAAGTCGCTTCGCATGGGCGATTTCATTCTCATCGTCGACTCGGACACGATCGTTCCGGAGGACTGTCTGCGCGACGCGGCGCGCGAGCTCACGGAGTGCCCCGAGGTCGCGATTATCCAGCACGAGTCGGACGTGATGCAGGTTGCGAACCACTACTTCGAGAACGGCATCACCCATTTCACGCGCCGCATCAACAGGTGCATTTCGATGTGCTGCGCCAACGGCGAGGTCGCGCCTTTCGTCGGACATAATGCGTTCTTACGCTGGTCGGCACTACAAGACGCCGCCTTCATCGACGAGGCCGATGGGAAGAAGAAGATCTGGTCCGAGGCGAACGTATCCGAGGACTTCGACATGGCTCTTCGGCTCATGCTGCGGGGTTACATCATCCGCTGGGCGACGTACTCGAACAGAGGCTTCAAGGAAGGTGTCTCCTTGACGTGCGATGATGAGCTGAATCGGTGGCAGAAATATGCATACGGTATGGTCTACGTCCTACTCGAGATTGGGAAACATGTGGCTGACATATCGGACAGGATGCAATGAGCTCATCTTCAATCCCCTGATTCAGTGGTGGTACAAGGGACCTATCACGAGACAGCTACGCACGTTTATGTGGTCCAACGCTCCCATTCACTACAAGATCGGAATGATGTCCTGTAAGTGACAAGTGTCCTTGCGAGGGGAGCGAAAGCACTGAGATCAGGTACTTCAGACATGTTCTCCTACTGTCAGTCATCTCGATCACAGCTGTCATTCGCGCGGGCACTGAGATTCCTTCGCAGATGCCCTAGCTGGCGCGTTCTTCCTGTCCTTGATGAACTACTTCCTATTGGGATGGAACTTGCCTGTGAGTACACAGATGGTGTCGCCGGTGCCATCGATGACTGACCAATGAACTCTCGCCGACAGATTGATGACTACTATGAGCACAGTTTCGAAATATGGTTGGCATGTACCGTCGTCTTCCCGGGCGCGGGAAACCTTGGCTTCACGATGCTCGAATACCGTCTCGGTAGCCGGCCACTGCTCGACGCCGTCATTGAGAATGTGACTTGGGTGCCGTTCTTGTGAGTGCTATTCGGAGGTGGCGCTCCGCCACGTCTCCTTGATTGCAATTAGGGCTCATATTGCCGCGCGTCCGCGCCTTTCTACAGCTTCTTCTTCTTCGGTGGCCTCAGTATCCATCTTTCACAGGCGCTCCTCGCGCATCTCTTCTCGTACAACATCACCTGGGGGGCAACGAAGAAGGAGGTCGAGCGCTCCAACTTCTGGCAGGAGGTACCCAAGATCATTGAGCGCTTCCGCGTGTCGCTTGTCATCTCCTTCGCGTCCCTAGTCGCCATGATCATTCTCACTACGGACCTCATCCCCATCGGGTGGCGCATATTCGGCTGGGATTGGGCAGTCCTCTTGCCGCTGATGTACGTCTGCTGTCTATCTATCGCGCTCGGAGGCTGCGCGAAGGGTGGCTGACGCTGCCTTTCATTTGATTACAGCATCGTCGCTGGAAGCCACATCCTGTACCCGGTACGTCGATGCGTTGTCGCACGTCCCCGTCGAAGGCCGCTGACCCGCTTTTTCTTCTAGATCCTGCTCAACCCATGGCTGATGATCTTTTCTTATTGAGCGCACACTCTCCTTCGAGCCCTGCTTGTGACTGTGCTTGCCGCACACGCCCCTCTATCACTTACTCTCGAGCGTCTCCGCTGTCCTTACCGAATGCCGTTCGCGTCTTCGCGCCGGGGACCCCGCCCTCTCGTTCGGACTCGGACTTTATGCGCACGTTGTACCGTACCCATCGGACTGATCCTCTAGAAGAACCAGTGGCTAATTTACTTCCTCATCATCAACTGTCATTTCTTCTCTTTGGTGTCTCCACTATTCCTCGGTCTGCTACTGGGGTGCGGCGTAGGTTGCGTGCGTGCCGGATGTACTCTTACGTGTCCTGCCTTTCTTTTTTAACCTGTATATCACCTCGCAAATTCACGAGGCCTATGATAGAGACAACTTACGAGGCCGCCATACTGCATGTTGTCATATGAGTCCCCGTCGCTCGGCGACGCTCGCTGCAGCGAGGCCGACAGCGTTTATGGCGGTCCCTGTCCACGTCACGTGCGGAATCTGCGGACGCGGGCTGCCCCCCATGCGTCGTCTCTCCGGCTTTCCTTCAACTGTTTGCAGGTTCTCACTCAGACCGCGAAGTTGTTTGTTTCGTCACGACGAAAGGCGAGTGAGTGGTGAAAAATGTTCACGAACAAATGAACTTGACTGCGGGTCTCGCCGCTTCGGATCCCTTTGACGACGCCAGTGGAAATTCTGATTATGGATTCCGCAACGCTCTGCAGAAGCGGATGAAGACGTGACGGTCCGAGCAGAGATCATGGTGTAAGCCAAATACATTGGTTTCTGCTGCAGTTGCGGGCTCAAGTATGACCTTGTATGTCAGGCTCATTCAGCCATCCCCTGCTGGGACGCGAGATTTGCCCAGGAATTCGAAGGCGAGCAGCACGCTGGCGCTCTCGTCCCATGAATCCAACCTAACGGGGCTGAAGCGTGTGCTACGCCTTTGGGAGACAAGGGCTCAGCTCAGAGCAACATGGCGCCGCCCAGACGACTCGATCGGATTCGTTCACATCATAGTACACGCAAAATCTCCCGAGAACCCTTGGCCAATGAGGATCCCATGCTACTACTCGCAGTCGATATGTGCCTAGTTCTACCTGGGACCAGCGCTATCATGGAGCGGGTGAGTCGTGTCCCAGAGATCAGAGGCGTGGAAACGCGGAGTCTGATATTGCCTCGGTGCCTTTCAATACACGCATGGTGGTCTTCGCTGCGGCCATGGAATTTCTCCTTTCGCCATGTTTCAAAAGGTCTGGTGGGAAAGGACCACATCCCGGAGCCGACGACAAGTCAGAGGTTTTCCTTGGCCCCCAACGTGGTGAGAATCATACTACCTGCAGTACGTTACACCGCACTGCGGCCGAGAGCAGTCAGGTCATGATCCTCGTAATAGAACAGTTGGACCGCACGTTTCTAACATGACGGCACGAAGTACGAGATGCATGACGAGTCAGTCGAACTTAGTGGTCCCCTTCTCTCCATGGGGCGGAGATAGCGCTCTCCCGTCTCCCGCCCGACCTCGACTTCCCTTGGGTCGCCCTCGATGAAAGTAATCAATATCAGAACCCAGAGAAGAAGACAGGGTGCCCTACACGCCTCGGCAGTGCGCGAGTTGGAACCTCCCGCCCCCCTTAGACTCCCGCAGGCACAGTTCTTACCCCTGGCCTGACACGTCTTTCCTCACGGCTGCTTGAATGCTAACAGTGAATAAGACGGGCCTTGCGATCTCCGAATGCACCCCCTGTATCATAACATCATACTATGTTACATGTCATGAGTGGAACTCGTTATACCCACGTCCGATGGGCATTTCGACGACTGGAAGGACGCCCGGAGTCCGTCGGAATGCCAGCACCGTGTCGGGCATCATGGCCCAATATGATCTACTGTGAACATCGAAGCCGGGTACTTCTGCAGTAGTGTACGGGACTTCCCTCCCCGAATACAGCGTTCTCAGCATCGCTGGCAAAGCGCATCAGGTGCCTCGCCATGCGGTCCTGACCTCGGAACTGCCTTCTGCGCCTTGGTCAGGTCCCACGAGGGTAAGGGTGCCCGAGAAGGCTTGCAAGCTGCTCTACTGGAAGGCGCGCAACAAGGATATCCCGAGTTCACACCTTTGACACATTGTGTCCGTTTAGCTCCAAGATAGCGAGCTTTGGATATTCCTGGCCGAGCCCTGAAGCATGCATGCGCGTAGGAGCCAGCAACACCATAGATACATCGGACTCCTGTGCTAGATACTGCATGATATGAGAAAGGAGGTTGCTATGAGTACTTCCTGGGTGCGTCCTGGGTATGGATACGTGTATACGCAACAGTGAGACCCATGGAAGAGGCAGTCAGCATACTGTGTATGAAGCCGATGAGCCCGAACGTCTATGCCCGTAAATGACGGAGTGTCCTGAGTCTATATCTATTCCAAGAGCGAATCATTATGTGGCGTCAAAAATGGACGTGTGTGCGTGCTCGAGCGCAAGCGGGTATACAGTACAGCCTCCCGCCGGTGATATGACGGAAGCGAGTTGCCCTGAGCGCGGGGGTCTAGTAGGAGAAGATCATGAACCAAGGATTCAGAACAATCTGTCAGGCCGCATGTCAGTAGTGAATTCCCATCACAAGTGACGGAGAACAACGGACCGGGTACGCGATATGGCATCCGGCGACGATGCTGTAGAGCGGGAGTCAGTTAGCGGGCCGATAATGGTGTGCGGCGAGCGACGGGAAAAGGGACATACGCGAGGGGGAGGATTACGGCCCAATCCCAGCTGAAGATACGCCAGCCCACCGGAACAACGTCCGTAGCCAGAATCACCATGCCGAAACAGCAAGCGAGGCTGATGACGAGAGCGATCCAGAAACGTTTGAGAATCTTGGGCACCTCGAGCCAGAAGTTGGACCGCTCGACTTCCTTCTTGGTCGCGCCCCAGGTGATGTTGTAGGAGAATAGATGCGCAAGCAGGGCTTGCGACAGGTGGATGCTAAGTCCGCCGAAGAAGAAAAAGCTGAAAGATGTTCAATGATCAGAAAACAAAGATGCTCAAAACAGGTAAGCGAACCGATGCTCACAAGAAGGGGACCCATGTGAGGTTTTCGATAAGAGACTCAAAGATGTTCCGCTGTCCCAGACGATACTCCAGCAGAGTGAAGCCGATATTCCCGGCGCCGGGGAATACCACGGTGCAAGCCAACCAGATTTCGAAACTATGCTCGTAAAAGCCGTCCACCTGTGCGATGGGTGGTCAGCTGGACGATGCGGCACCAGTGCGGAGGAATCGAGGTACCTTCAGGTTCCACCCGAGCAGAAGGTAATTCAGTACCGATAGCAGAGCAGACGCTGCCAGACCATCTGAGAACGGACTTGTTAGACCGCGTATCAATCGTCCGGTATGAGTTTACGCACAGTAGGAGAACATATCTTCAAATCAGTTGGAGGTCAGAAAGTACGAACTGATGGACTTGGACTGGCAATACGCACAAGACATCATGCTAATCTTGTAGTGGATCGGCGCATTGGACCAGATGAATGTGCGAAGCTGCTTGTTGATAGGCCCAAGCCGCCACCAGTGAATGAGAGGGTTGAAGATGAGCTCGTTGCAGCCTGGGGGCGTATTCTACGTCAGAGCGGCGTGGGGCATCGTAGGCAGACGGATCGCACTCACCATATGAATACTTCTGCCACCTGTTCAATTCATCGTCGCAGGTCAGAGACACGCCTTCCTTGAAGCCGCCCAGAGAGTAGGTAGCCCAGCGGATGATGTAGCCCTTCAGCTGCAGACGGAGCGCCATGTCGAAGTCCTCCGAAACGTTCGCCTCTGACCAGATCTTCTTCTTTCCGTCTGCTTCGTCGATGAAGGCAGCATCTTGGAGGGCGGACCACCGGAGAAAGGCGTTATGGCCCACAAACGGCGCGACCTCGCCATTGGCACAACCCATAGAGATACACTTGTTGATGCGCCGCGTGAAGTGCGCGATCCCGTTCTCAAAGTAGTGGTGCGCGACCTGCATGACGTCCGACTCGTGTTGGATGATTGCGACTTCGGGGGACTCGGCGAGCTCGCGTGCAGCGTCGCGCAGGCAGTCCTCGGGGACGATGGTGTCCGAGTCGACGATGAGGATGATCTCACCGACGCGGAGAGACCTGCCGTTCGCCGCCCATGGCCGCCATCGTTTGCCGCTTTCTTCGTACGTCTCCTCGATCGCCATCTTGAGAGCGCGGTCCTCCAGGCACTCGTCCGGAGTGTCCTGGGCGCCTTCGGCTTCGAGTGCGAGCAGATGCTTCTCCAGCTTGAGCGAGAGGGCAAGACCATAGTTCATGTTCGACGCCTTCTTGAAACGTCCAGCTCGCTTGTAACCGTCAGGGGCGCTGCTGTGAGGAGGCCGGGCGACCCAACCGATGTTGTGGTCGGCATAGAACGCGATGCGGGCCTGACGCTCCGATTCCGGGAGCAGCTGCAGTCCGTCCTCGTGGACGATGATGGAGGATGTCCCACCCTGGCGCGCGTAGGTCTGCATGGCCTTCTTCAAGGAATACACCGAGGGCGCTCTGGGTAAAGCGTATCAGCTTAAGATCGAATTCCGGAGATTGCGGGCTCTAAGCGAGAAAACTGCCGGAAACAAAGGCCTAGACAGCTGTAGGTCCAAGCGAAACCCCGAATGATGGAGGCGCATTCAGGACTCGAGAAATCCAAACTCAATTCACGATCTGATGCCCGATAGCCCCGGACATGGGATGACGCGTGAAGGAAGGAACACTCACATGGTCTCAGTCAAGCTTTCCTTGTACACGGGCATCTCGATCGTGACATGCGGGAGGTCCGTGTCCAGGAGCTTGTTGGGAGCCGGGCGCACAGCGGAGTAGTACTTTGAGTTCTCGTGATAGTGTGCGACAGGCCCTAGGCTGTGATGCATCGTGAATGAGCCGACGAAGACGGAAGAATGGAATGGAAACGAACACGAAGGATACGTTGGCAATTATTTGGAGGGCAAAGAACTGCACGGACGTATTAGTCACGCATGCGAGCCTTCTGCTTTGGGGGACATACCAACGATACACAGAAGAGGAACGGTGCAGTGACCAACAGAGCGAGACGCGTGTAGCTCCCGTCAAGAAGGCACTCCGCCACAAGGATAGAGATGCCGCTGCCGATGAAGACTGATGGCGGGTATAAATAGGAAGGTTCACGCAGAGCATATTGCAGACTCACAAATCGACATCGCCACCCCAAGTCCGTTGTATACGGGGGCAAACAGGCGGATGGGTCTAGGAGAGGGCCCCTCTGCCGTTTTCTCGACGTCCCCCTGGTCCGTAAGCCAGTAACCAAGACCGCACCGACGGCGCTGCTTCTTGGTCTTCGGCCGCACGTCATTCGTAGACGCAGTCACCTCCTTCGTGCTGGCCTCCTCTGGCACCTTCTCGTTGAGGTGCACGTCCGAAGACGTATCCGAAGGGACAACAATGGAAGAGATAGACGTATCGCCGGCGCGGAGGTTCCAGACGAGCTTGATGAGCTTGTCCTCGAAGTCTCGACAGGTAGGGATGATGGTGTCGAGCTGATACGACCATACTACCAACACACGCTCATCGCGCTGCACAGCCCGCCCCTGCGGTGAGTTCCGAATACCGGCACTTTAACTGCAGACTCACGATGAATGCGCCACACTGTTCCTTGTCAGCGGACCCGAGCAATGTGATCGAGTCCAACACCTGGATGCGAGTATTGTCGTCGATATAGATGGCATCGGCCTCCGGCTTACTTCAGCTGGGGAATGAGAGGATGCACTGTGACAGTTGGAAGATGTGACGTACACTGCGGCGAGCGCGGCATGGATGGCTGCGCTGCGAATTTTGACCGCTACTATCGGATTCAACAGCCGCACCGCCGCCTCGAACGGCTCCAGGTAGATGTTCTCGTACGGAAAGAGGCGAAAATTGCCGGAGCCCACGCGAAGACATACGCCTGCATGGACATTCTCCTCGGACGGCTTGAACCATGCATCGCCTTGGGTCTACGGAGCCTCAACAGGACGTAGGCAACGAAGCGGGTGAAGACTTACCTGCTTGAATATATGATGGAGCAACGCGTCGTAGGCATCATAGTCCATGACGGGCGGGATAGGGACTGGGTAGGCAATGTACGGTGGGAGACGATGGCGTAGAGGGCGCCGCACAAGCAGGCTACGGTACGAGCTGCGCGAGCATCCTAGATATATCGTGTGGAGCGCTCTTCCAGCGCAAGAAACCAGTGGATTCGCTCACATCGGAGCAAGCGAGGCAGTAACTCCCCGGATAGCAATCAGTTTTCGAAGCAAAAGGTACGCGGCAGTGTGCTCGGCAGCATGAAAGGTCTATCGCAATCCATCCGGCGCGCCGCGCGGAGGACACCTTGACAGGCTTCGCTGTGCGCGTCCAGTAGGTTGCACCGAGCACAAGGATTATGTGTCACGTCGAAGCGAATCAGCGCTCTCGATCTCAGGAAGCTGGGAAGCTCGGAACGGACCTGTTCGGTAATGATATGAACACACAGTGGAATTTTGCGTTCAAGTGCTCACCGTCCGCCGATGTACCGCCGCGGACCGCAGCCTGCCGTGTGAAGGACACACGAAAGTCTGCGGTGAGAATGTCCATTTGTCCTTTCCTCTAGCGCACAGATCGAAGTCTTCTTGGCGTGCCGTGCTGTGTTCCCGAGGGTTACATGGAGATGTGGGAGATGCGGCGTCCCAGACCACTGTATTGGACACTGCACTGACATGTCAGTGCCTGAAGCCTTGTCCAGGCTGGCCCAGTTGTGGAGCTGAGGAGTGAAAACTGTCCTGGTTAACAACAGTCATCATGGATGAGAACGGCCCAGAACACGTACCGTGAATTCATTTTGTCCAGCAGCCCCTCCTCAAAGGGACCGTGGGTATGAGCCGATTGAATGGTCTTCCGCGCGGTTTCTTGTGAACGACCTACGGTTCCGAGTCCGCAGTACTCGAGGGAATTGGCAAATGCCATTCCACCGGGAACCTCCTGCCCGCGATCTTCATGACCCTTATGTAAAGGTCACACCTTTGTACCAATCTTCGGATTTATTTTCTACAGAATATCGTCTGTGTCCTGTGCTGTGGCCATCCGTCGAGAAGGTCAGAGGAAACAGAGGGTTCAAACTATCCGACCATCTTCTTGAAGGTGACGCAACTGCCACTTTGAGCCACGTGGGTGGGTCGCCGTGCCTTAGCGCTGGCGCCCGAGTTCGCCCCTTCTCCGTCCTCCCCACCACCACCTCCCTCAGCACTGGATGCGTTTACCATGCCTCTTTGCGCCATATGTATACGAATCTCGAATAAATAATGTATCTGAGCATATAGGTTCATGCATTAGCAAGAATTGCTCAGTGACGGGTAGTGCACCCGCAACTCAGGTGATCGTATGTGGTGTCCCCGGTTCCAGCGGAAAGCCCGACATGCGTCCTGAATTATCCGTCCTGATCCGATTGCTCCACTATTGCGAACTTCTCATTCACGTCGGTGGGTTTCAATGCAGTTCTGAGTGTGCTATGACACATGCTGAACTCTCGTCGCACAGGTCAGAGATCCCGCTGGCAGACCGGCCGAGCCGTCCGCAGACGACCCAGCGCGTCATCAGTGACCCACTTCACTACATCTCGTCTGTAGATTTATCATCTATAAGTATACATCTCGGCTTCTGTCGACCCGTTAGTCGTAGTGCTAATTGCTCTCGGAAGACACGGCCTGGGAATGTCGCCCGTCGAAGCGGAATGCCGAAGTAACAGCGTTCTGCGTTTGTAGGTTCGAACTCCATGATCGTCCTTCTGTACACTGGCGTCTCCTCGGCCACGCACATCACCCGTGCGGACGAGGTAAATCTACATGAGCATCGCGTCGGCGCCGTTCGGCACCCCAGCTTCCACCAGGCACTCC